>VUQI01063405.1:39417-53844 GCA_015106735.1 Paratilapia polleni | reverse complement strand
GAAAGCTGTGATTGCAAATCAGGGTTATTGCACCAAATATTGATTTCTGAACACTTCCTAAGTTAAAACATTTGTAATGTGTTGTTTAAAAATAAATATGAACTTGTTTTTTTGCATTATTTGAGGTCTGAAAACACTTTTTTGGTATTTTGACCATTTTTCATTTTCTGCAAATAAATGCTCTAAATGAAAATATTTGTATTTGGAATTTGGGAGTTATGTTGTCAGTAGTTTATAGAATAAAACAAAAATGTTCATTTTACTCAAACATATACCTATAAATAGCAAAATCCGAGAAACTGATAATTTTGCAGTGGTCTCTTTATTTTTTCCGGAGCTGTATATATGTGTGTGTGTGTGTTTTCCATGCATGTTTTTATGTGTGCTCCTGTAATTTCTGTGTGGCTGTTAAAATACATAAGCATCAGTAACACATGGACATAAACAAACCCATACCAGGACTAACAAAGTCATGGCAGACAGGCATGAATACACACTGAGACCATCTGTTGTGTTGGATGAGGTTCCAATGCCAGTGCTGGACTTTCAGGCTACACAGTTGCTGTCCTGTTTGAAACAGCTGTTCACCAGATTTTCAAGTCTTTAAAAGCACATTAAAATCATTAAGACTGTGTAAATATTTTAATTAAAATACTTTTATGTGAGGTGACTATTAATTGGTATTAATTGTAGGCCCCTGAGCAAATTCTTTTCCTCAGTTGTTTCACAGTCTGTGCGGGTCAGTTGGATTCACATCTACACACACACACACACACACACACACACAAACCTTAATGCATGCCTGCTCATGAACGCATACACAAAGCCACTTCATCATCAAAGAGATTTCTAATCAGTTGCGAGCTGCTGATGTTCCTATAGCAACCAGGGACACTTGTACCTGATATTTTGGTATCCACATCATGTAGCTGTGCACACGACCACATATTGTAGATGACTTCAGACATACATTTGCGTGTGTGTGTGTGTGTGTGTGTGTGTGTGTGTGTGTGTGTTATGGTGATTACATCAAATGACCTGTACCTAATCTTCACGTTTCTCAATTGAAGCAGCCCTCTGGCATGCTGTGGTTCTGATAAGGTATATATAGAGCCACTTGTGTTAAGGTTAATTGTACATACAGCAAGAGCTGTGAATTAGACATTTTATTGGCATCAGGGTGATGACCAGGTTAGTGGAGCTGATTGGGTTTATGTGTGTGGGATATGGAGTGAATGTCTCTTGTTACCCTTTGAAAACCTTTCAAAGGATCAAATAATAATTATGCAGCTCATTGACTGAATCAGTGAAATCTCTTGCTTTGACTTGCTAAAGAAAACATTTTTATTGGTGGCACACACATTGCTACCCCAGCAGAATTAATTAGTGTCTGCAAATTCAGCGGATGGGAGAGAGTAATGAGCAAATGCAGGTCTGCGATTCCAAACTTAAATCTGTGACTTTTTATTGTGTTCACAAACTCCTAAAGCTGTAATTATGCTCCTTCAGGCTCCTATAAAAGGGGAGTTTGCATATTTGTACAGATACATAAACCACAATGTAGAGAAAAACAAACAAACAAGAAAACAGGTGGTGGTTGACAGTAAAAACTCTGAAACAAATAAATTTGGATTTATCAACACAACTGGGCAGGATGATGATGACAACAGCTACTATGTTAAGTGTGGCAATATGCTGAAGTGCATAAATGGTCATGAAAAATAGAAAAACGAACTTCCAAACAGGTTGTTGTTTCAGTCATTTAACTGTGCTTGATATTCAGATTCACACTATATGTTGCTGCGGCATGTTCAGCGCTCTCCAACCTACATTTACTGTGTAGATTTGTTTCCAGTTTAAATTAAATCATTAAAATGATTATTAGGGAGAAAAAAGAAAAAAAAATCATATTGATGCAATGTTCTACTGGAAAACCTTGGGTTTTGGTATTCATGTGGTTGTTACATACCAAACACCTAAACACTGTTGTAGAGCAAGTGACATCATCACTCCCTAGCATCCCACACCAGCAGAATTTTTGACCACATGGTCAAAAACTGCCAGGAACAGCTTGAAGAACATGAGAGTCCAGGGCTTTCACCTGACCGCCACAATCTCCTGATCCCAGTCCAATCAGGCAACCACGGGATGTACAAGTCACCCTGCAGACCACAGCACCCATAGGATCAGTGGAAAATGTCCACACCAGTGTTCCAATCAGGATCTCTGCTATTTTGGTGGAATGAGGTGGACCTATACAATATTAGGCAGGTAGATGCTGTGGCTCATTACTCTATACAAAAAAGTATGTTAAAAATCAAAAAGGAAGAAAAAAAAAAGGGATCACTGTTTATTAGTATTTTCAGCAAATTACTTCACAAACTAGTAAGAACTGAACATGAACACCGCTTTACTCCACACAGTCGCCTCAGCTGTGAAGTGAACTCTGCTAAATGTGCTGCAGAAAGTGCTAAAAGTAATCTAAACAATGGAGTAGGAGCTGCTGTGCTGGAAAAAAAAAACTATTTGATGACAGCATTTCTCAAAGCATCCTTTCTGCATTATGTTTTAAAAAAAAGAGCACCTTATACACCAATACATATACAGTGTATGCACTGACATACATATGAGTGACAGGACATACTGGAGCCAATATCGCCATTAAAATTGGCCAGTTGATATATTGGTCAGGTTTTGCTATAATACTGATGCAAGAATTTTCTTGGAGTAATTAGTAAGAACTTATATTTTTATTTCTGTAATTGTAGCTACCTTCTGGTGTGAGTCAGTTTACTTTTGACAGATCACACCACATTATCATATTTATCATATATAGAGTCTGATCACTTGAACGATCCATCACACCATGCACTGTGATCACATTATAGGACAGCATGCCCAGCTGCTCCCCTCTTTTGCCACATCGCTCCTTACACCTGTCCCACAACTCTACTGACGCATTAACAATGTGCCAGTCCAGCTTCTATTCTCAGTAGCCATTGTTTGTCTTTGTTTAGATAGGATGCTGACAGTAAGTAAGGTTAAGTGGGACAGGAAGAGCAGAGGTGGGCCGATGGCAGAAATTCAGGGACAGGTGATCAAGAGTTTCCTGATCAGATAAGGTGAATGTTTTTAACTTTCTAATTGTAGTCACCTGACAATGAAATCTAACCATACAAAGGTCTGAGATGTTTTCTTCAGTTAGCTGAAGCCAATTCACTACAACAAATTAAAAAGAATAGACACTATATCATCAGTATAATCTCAGTTTATGTGCAGAAGCTTATCCGGGTTCAAGCAAAGTGAGCAGAGATGATCTAGACAAAATATGCTCCCTTTGCCTCCATGCAGAAGCAGATGTAGATGCATCATTTTACTAGATACTGCAAATGAATAATATATCAGTGTGGTTGTTATTTCTTGAAATTAAAGCCATGTACCCGGGTTTTTTGGAAGTGCTGCTACAGTGTGTGTCTCCAGTATGCATGCGTGTGCAGTGGGTCCATTTAAAAATGTGTCACCACTTTCTCTAACCTCGCAGGACCTCTGTTGTGTGAGTTTCAAACGTATAGCCAGAGGCAGCAGCAATAAGGCACAACTGTTACAGATGTCAAGTTCTGAGCTGACAAGGGCCGTAGGCAGAGTTACTGGCGTCAAATAAATCAGCCACATATTCACTGATGCTGGATAAGAAAGTCTTCTTTTGGCTGCATCTCGGAAACCAAAGAAAACTGTCAGGCTGCAGTTTGGAGGTTCGTTTTGATTTCTGTGCAGTTCTCGAAGACAAAAATTCTCCCTTTAGGTAAAAAGCATATCTCCTATGTTTTTGGTCACACAGCAGCTTGGTGTTTCCAGCAGCAATCATACAACATCTTTTTTTATGTAGTCATCATTAGGGTTTTTTTTTTTATTTTACCTATTTTTCCCCCCTTGGTTATTCTCCTGTCCCTTATATAAATGCTTTAACTCAGATTTTTCATTCTTATTTATCAGGCCTACGTTTGTTGGTTTACTGACCATTCTCTGTTTTCACCTGTAAAACATCAGCTCCAGGGTTGCTTAGTGATGCAGCTCAACACCAACTTAATTGATAGCCCACAAGGTAGAAATCAAACAGTCTGTGTTATCGACCGTGCTTGTGGAAGTCAGTCTCTCAATATAGCATCATCCAGTCATCAGTTCTTTGTGAAAGAATAAGCAGGTGTGGAAGGATGGGGTGATGGAAAGAACGATTAAGGTATTAAAATGATTTTTAAAAAAAACTTAAATGCCCAAATATAAACACTCCTCTTTTAGTTTTGGATAAATTGTTAAATTTTAAAGCTCTTTAAAGCGTCTTTCCATCTGTTTTTTTGTACACTGTACTCTCCTTTTCTAGTAGCACAAGCCCTTTTATTGACACGTTGCTCTCCGTACATCACTGTGAGCTGCCTGCCTCTTTGTTTGGGTTTGTTTTCTCTGTGCCTCCACCATATCATCTTATTAATCACTGTGTTTGTTTTCTTCTCGTCTCACCTCCATCTTTGTGTTCGCCCTTTATCGAACATGTGCCTTTAAATAAATAAATATGCACTCAGTGGTCTGAGTTTCAGTCAATATCAAAGGTTACTTCAGGCCTACACTAAATCACATGTATAAATGCCTTCCTTGTGCCATGGTTGGCACGGGCAGTGACTCTTTCTCTCTCCCCTCAGGACTTATTTTATTTCTCACCTGCCCATTAGTCACCCCAGTTCCCACAACCTCTGGTCACCTGACTGAGACTGTTACTGCTCTTAATTTAGTCCTCTGCTCTGGTCTATAAATAGAAAACCGTTGAACCTCCACGTTTAACAGATCATTAATGTTGCCATGTAGCTGCTGCAGCTGGGTCATTTTTGCCTGCTCACCTTTTCCATTTAGTAACCTTCTCAGTATATTGGCCTGAAAACTTGCCTGCGTTATGTTCACTTGTCACTTGTTAGCTCAACCTGCACTTCTCTTTCAGACATCTCTACTATCTACTGTGTGTGGTTTATTTTGACAAGATTACCCTGAAGAATTCCTTTAATTTAGGGTTTCTGCATGGAGGGCTATGATTAGTGTCTCAACTGCCTCCTGTCTACTTTGTACAGGTGCAGCCAGCTACAAACACTACTTATGTGTAATAAGCATCTTACTATAATACACCAAATCTCTGTCTGTCCGCAGACTCCACTTACATGATCAGGAGTTGAGCGACCAAACTTGGCAGACAGGTACATCTTAGGCCCCTGAAGGTTCCTATTTATATCAGATATTATGATGTCATCATGTTGCCTAGCAACCACCTACCAACAGGCTAAAATGACATATTTTTAAGCATTTATGTGCCTATAATACATAATAAAAACATTGTATCTTTTTCATTTCACAACAGTAACATCTAATTTATATGCACAAAACATCTGGGTAGGTAAGTATTTTTTATTTTTTTAGCCTTTATTGGTATAGGATAGTGGAGAGATGACAGGAAAGCTGGGAGAAAGAGGAAGATACGCAGTCAATGGCCTCGGGGCCTAGTTGAAACCAGGCCCTCTGCATTAGCTTTGCGGCATATGGGTTGCCAGCTCAACCCGGTGAGCTATACTAGCGCCCTGACATGCGGAGGTAAACCATAACCATGTAAATATGCAGCCATAATGAAAGTTAAGTTATGAAATCCTGTTTTACAATATGAGTGTATATACAATAGAACAAAATCTTGCATACCATTTTTTTTTAAATTATACACTTAAAGGGGGTGGACAGTGTCTGGCTGATGAGTGAAGCAGTACACTTATTTCTCAGATGGTTGACGTGCTCCCTTAATCATACATAGATGTAAATACATTTTGCTGTATATAAAAATACAATCAGTCCCACATTTATATTCTATTTACTTATATCCATCCGTCCATTTTCTTCCGCTTCTCCAATTCAGGGTCGTGGTTGGGCTAGAGCCTATCCCAGCTGTCACGGGGCAAGGGGCAGGATACACCCTGGACAGGTCGCCTATGTATGGCAGCTATTTACTCATATAAAAAAAGTTTTTTTTCTTTTATTTTTCTCGGTGTGATTTAATTAGTCACCAACAGATGTGACTGAGGGTGAACAGGAAACTAAGGCTACTATTTGCATGGGCTCACCAAACTTGTACAACAGAAAATTGGAAAAATGCTGGTGTAAGCAACATGAAAGCATAGATCCATCCTGCCTTGTATCAGTGGTTCAGGTTCCTGGTGTTGGTTTAATGGTGTGGGAGCTATATTATACATCTCTTTAGAGTCCACACTCTGCTGTGTAGTATCTCATTGGGGACTCGCCTTTGCTTCACTAATTAAGTGCATATAAATCTGAATCCAGGATCACAAAATACACAAATGCAGTGTAGCAACAGTATGATTTAGTCTGAAGACATTTAGAGTTTTAAGAGTATTTAGCCATCATTTTTTCTTTTTACCTCACCCATAAGATCAGCCCTGCCAACACATGGGAATCAAATGAAAGCCCTGTAATGATAAGGTTGCAAGACCCCCAAATAATACTTTATGGAAAAACAAACAAGCAAAGAGAAAAGAGCCAGACTCTGGAAGAAATGTTTTCTGGAGAAACACAGAAAATGTGATTTAACAGAATAGCAGTAATGTGAGACAAAGTGAATGTGCACAAACTCAAACATACCGCCAGGATTTTAATTACGCTCGCAGCGGGAGCATTAGATGTAATGGTGTGCAGATAAACAAACAGAATGCAGGTAGAGAGCTGACTGATCCCAGCAACAATCAGCGTTAAAAAAAAGCCCCACAGAACTTTACAGTTTTTGGAAGCAAACAGCAAAAACCAAAACAGAGTCAAGTCCATTTGTGGCCAGAGAACAAAAAGCAAAGTCAGACAGGACTTAAAGAAGAAGTGGCAGAGAAACACAATATACATGGCATTTCTTTCATTCAGTGCTTAAGTACACACAGCACAAGTGAGTTAAAGACCAAATTGACTCATTAACCACATGGTGTATTAAAAATTGCCTGGACATAAACAACTGAGTCTGCTTATTCTGCTTATTTGACACTCTCAGAGAGGCCGCACCCTTTAAGATAGTTTTGTCTTGGGTTTTTATGAACAGACAGGAAGCTTAAACACTAAGTGACTGAAAGCTGAATCAAGGTTCATTCTAATGACTTAAACACTAATTTACATTAGTGTCTTTATTAAAGATGCTTGTTGGCCACCACTGTCTTATCATTAAACAGAGCAAAGATGATATTTTTCCTCTCCTCAGTGAACAGGAGCTGATCGAACATGACAGTTATATCCATACTCTCCACGTGAAGAAAACTCTCTCTCCAATCTTTAACCCCTGAATGGTTATCTGTCTACAGAAGAGACTGCTTGGTAATTGGTGAAGCTGCTTGGAGGATACATACAGTGTGAATTAATATACACTCTATGGTGAAATTAGGCTGCAGTGTACAAGCTTTCATACTGGGTGTAAAAATCTTCAAAATTGAAGCAACTGCACAGAAGACAGCATTCAACATATTTTTTACTACAAAAGGCTAAAAGGTTGGAGGCCTTTTATTCATTCGACTCTTACAGTGGCTGATGTATGCAGTACACTACTCATTAAGTATGTGCCCCTATAGACAGAAAAGGTAAGAAACCATTTCTTTGCTGCACTTTAATTGCTGCTGCTGCTGCTCCTCCTGCAGCTTTGTCCTTTAAAAGCTGTAAAATCTGATTCAGAATGGAGTGTCGCCTTTGAGCCACAAGCGTATAATTTTCTCCAAATCCACCACTCTGCACCTCTAAAGGTTTTTAACCTTTGAGGTGCAGAGCAAAAATTAAGTACAAAAACACAACAGCAAACTGCTGTTTCTATCAGTAAATGCTCACTGACCTACAGTTAGGCAGACTCAGATAGTTCCCAAAAGCAATCGATCTCCTTCTCAACACACACACCCTCTCTTGGCAGACTGTCCGAGTGAGCATGTTTCTCTCCATCTGGCGTGTGTGCACCAGGTCACTTTCTGGCTAAGCGGTGAGTCCCTCAGGGAACAACGGGCAAAACAGGCTTCTCGTTTGTCAGAACACAGAGCTTCCACCCTGGGGACGTAAACAAGATCTTGGGTCTGGGCCTAGATGTGACGTGGGGCAGCTCGGTATGAAACAAACATACGTAAACACCCCAGAGACTGACCTTACACTGATGTTAATGCCACCTTAATCAAAACAGATGACTGTCTCTCGTGCTGCAAGAACATGGAGGGGAGTTTGGCATATGTGAGTATCCAGATACCATTAAGAATAAAAGCCTTTTACTTCTCTATATGTTTTGAGTTTGTACGCTAAACCTACATGTATGTAAGGAAATATTCACACTTTTCTTATTCTTCACTTTTCACATGTAGAGTAAAAACTGTATGTGTGAAAGGGTTCATGAACATCCAGGGATCATAGACTGTATAAACATCCAGGGATCATAGACTGTATAAAAAAAGATGGCTGTAGCCATCACAACACCACTTGTTGATTTGTGAACTCTGCATTTTGAGCATTTTTAAGCTTTATGGGTGTCACTGTATCAGCAAAGATGACACAGACACAAATGCTTGCTAATTAGTTAAATTCACTGGTACTTATATAGTGCTTTTCTACTCTATGTGAGTACATGCTTTATACTACATGTCTCATTCACCCAAACACACACATATTTATACATTTTTACAAGCAATTTGAGGTTCAGTATCTTGCCAAAGGACACTTCAGCTGGGGTAACCAGGAATCAAACCACCAACCTTCCAATTAGCAGACAACCTGCTCTACCGCTTGAGCCACAGCCGCCCCAGTTAGTAAAAGACTAATAAAATACCAGGGTTTCACTCACAAAAAGTGGAGCACAGACTTGTTGGACAGGATATACCACCGTACACTTCAGTGCAGTGACCTGGATTAGTGGAGGTGAAGCCTATCAAACATTTGCTTGCATCTACCTGCCAATCACAGTGGGCATGTTCCTAACTTTAAGCCTTAGCAAAAAACTGGTGAGTTATAAAATAATAATACTAATAATAACCCCTTGTATACTTTTTATGAAGTGAGAAATTGGCCACAGAGGCCAAAATCATGTTTGTACCAGCTGTAAAAGTGTTAATTTCACCTTTAAAGTTGGACATTTTAACATAAAACTGGCATGTTTTATGATTTAGTCTGAAGACATTTAGGTTTTTAAGAGTATTTAGCCTTAATCTTTTCTTTTTACCTCATCCATAAGATCAGCCCTGCCAACACATGGGAATCAATTGAAAGCCCTGTAATGATAAGGTTGCAAGACCCCCAAATAATACTTTTTGGAAAAACAAACAAGCAAAGAGAAAAGAGCCAGACTCTGGAAGAAATGTTTTCTGGAGAAACACAGAAAATGTGATTTAACAGAGTAGCAGTAATGTGAGACAATTTTAATTACACTCGCAGCTGTAAAAGTGCTAATTTCCCCTTTAAAAACTGACATTTTAACATAAAACTTGCTTGTTTTCAAAGCCCTCTTCCAGTGGCTACTTGGGGAACCGTAGTTGTTGAAATTACTGCGTTGGCTTCATTTTTCAGCCTGGAGATTGTCCCTCAGTTGTGACTGACTGGTATTCGCTCTACATTCAGTATTTCAAGGGGCTGAAATGCTTTCTAATTGACGTCAGATTTAATTAATTAAACTGATTTAATTTAATGTAGCTCTGACAGTATATATCCTGACTCTGGAGATTATACTCTACAATATCACTATATACATAATGTTATGGATCTGCTTCTTCACTTGTGCAAAGACATACACTTGGCTTAGATTTTAGATTTTAAATGACACAAAACTGGTGACCTGTCCACAGTGTGTCCTGCCCCTTGCCTTATGACAGCTGGAATAGGCTCCAGTACCACCATAACCCTGACTTGCATAAGCAGAAGAAAATTAATGGATGGATGGATTCCACAACAACCTGTAAGTAGGTTTTCTTCCTTTTTTTTTTTACACACATTTCCAATTTGAGCCTCAAAACTCGAAGCTGAAGCGCCCAAAGATTTGCAAAGAATTCAAAATATTATACATATGATTGTGCAATGGTTTAATGTCAATACAACTGTCAAGGTTTTCTTCTGTGTTAGATTAAAATGGTTCTGCAATCATTTTTGGCTCTTTCACGCGTAATATTTACATTTTATATGACTGTAGTAATGTAAATTTATGTGTTATTCCACGATGTACTTAGATGACATTTCCAACATGTACATCTAGGGAACAGAACAGAGCACTGGGTATCGTGACTGAGTCGCTCTCCAACCTGTTTTCTCTGCAGTGGCTCAACTTAATCGCTATTAGAAGGTGAGACTCCGATGAAGAAACCTGTTGAAGTCTGCTGGTGATAAAAATTCTTTAGCTCTCAAGTCTTTGTCATATTTATCTGAAGATGAACCTGCTGCCCTCACGCTGCAGTGCCATTTGAGGAGACTGTGATTCGTGAGTGTTAAGATGCGTTGTGTAAGAAATGCATACAATATAACCAGGACAGCACGGCTCTAGATGAACCATTACTCATCACGAATCTAAGAGAAAAGGCAGTATACTGACTCTGGGAGGTGAAGATGTGTTTTATCATGCATCCAATTTTCACAGGAACACCTAAAAGTACATTATGTAATTCGCACCACTACAGATGACTCCACTGAAGGACACTACTTCTAAATTGGCTGCTGCTGCACTGCATATGCAAAGAACAATAACTTTATTTCCTTTCATTTCGTGTTTGCATAAAAAAAAAACCAAACAAACTGTGAAATAGAGGACCGATAAAAATGACTGCCTTGTTGTGTAGAGCTCATAAAAAGAGCTGAGTGTGTGTGTGTGTGTGTGTGCATGATTTATGTGTCTTTGCACATGCTGGCGTTCAAGCTGCAAAAATGAATAGATTACACATGCTAATTTATCAAGTCACTCGTAGATCGATAGATTACCTTGGGCCACTTTATTGTCATTACAACAAAAGATGTGATAGCCTTTAGTTGCCACAGAGGACAGCTGTGTCTTTCATCACCACTGGAGCGATGCAAAGCAGAAGAACCAATCAGCCTGAGGACACAATGTGATAAAGCAGTGCTTTGGCAAGAAACATAAATAGACCTCAGGAGGGATTGTTAAAGCCGACTCTCTGATTAAAGACATGTACAGATGACTCCAGTTTCAACCTCACTCAACCCGAAGACACAACAATAGGCCTCACTCGACTGCAGCGATGAATCGTGTCTTCACAAACAGCACAGCACGACTGACTAAACTACAATTTAATGGTGCCAACTCTGCAGTGTGAACCTGTGTGGCAACACACGTATTTAGAGCTGCACAGACTCCCTGAAAGTGGCAGCGCATGTCACATGATAAACTTTACACTGTTAAACTCAATAAAACTCTTCAGGTGGAACAGCTGTTGTGTGGTTTCAGGCATGTTTGGATTGAATCATCTGCAGACAATCAGCCTGAACAGCAGGAAAGTAAGGATTGTACAAAACCACAGTGTGATAGATCATAGACATGAATACTGGAGACCATGATTTAAAAAGGTATCTAACGTGATCACAATGTGCAATAACTCGTTTTTATTTGACCACACATTGGAGGCCATGCAACAGCTGCATCGGTGTGAACATGTGCATTAAAAACCATACATGCAACCAAAAAGAAGCAGCACATTCTTGTGTCCGTATAATATAAGATTCTCAAATTGCACAGCGGCCCTAGGAAGAGAAGATGTAGAAAGCAATCTGTAGAAAGCTACACACCGCTCACATGGCATAAGTAAAACAGGGACATGATTCACCACCAAGAATAATCACACGACTCCCTCTGCTGCTGCTGTTGGACACAAATCAGCTGGGTGAAAAGAAAGACAACAGCAGCTCCACCCCGCGGTGGCTGCCCGACTCCAAATACTGGTTGTAAGGAGCTTTGGTGCAAAATATAGCACAAGCGGTTCACTGTCAACTTTGCAGTGACCGGTTTTGCAATATAACAACTACACCAAAGCAAGTAAAACTTGCTGATCTGCAAATCTGCGGCTGGTAAAAGCAAGAGAACTTCACCTACCTCCTCCACTGTGAGAGGCATGCAGATGCGGTACTCCTTCATCAACATAGTCCGAGCACAATAATGATGATGGCAACACGGAGGAAGATGGAGCTGATTGAACTTCACTCCTTGGGGCGCTCCTGCTGAAATGATATGGTGACTGCAACTGAGGTCCAGAAAAATCACTCAATCCTTTCTCACTTGTGCATCAAGAAGACCTCCTGCGGCGCTCCGCTATGCCTACGTGAGTCTCTACAGATACGAGATGTTCGGGTACGGCTACGAGAGGTCCTTCCAGGACACACAATAACCCTACTGTAGTCAGCAGCTATCACTTTCCTAAACTACTCCGACAGCATTAGTTTTGCTGCTGAAGAACAGAGTCAAAAGTATGAAATTCAAAACAAACTCCAAAACAAGTCGCTTCTTCCAACCGCAGCTTCAAGGAGCTGTCTGTGGCCGCTCGAGTCCCGAAGAAGAACCGAGACTTTGGTCGCTCCCTCACTCTTCAGACATAAATAATGTTCAGTAAACCCTTTCCTACCGGCATGTCTCCGTGTCCTTTGAGTTTTCTCGTCACTGGTCCGTTCAGGGATGCGAGCAGAGAAGCTGTGTCAAGTAAAAGAGAGCGAGGCAACAGGAAATAACAGCATTTGACCTTCACTGTAAAAGCGTCACTCTAAAAACAACTGCGCAAAAGCTGCTTAACTATGCAATAATATAGACAAGAGTAAAAATCTAGAATAGGTTTTTAGTTGAACTGTTTCGGAGCAGCTTGGTTAACTTAAGCCACTTCTCGAGTTTCCCCTCAAACAATAAATGAGACCTTGTTTTTTCTTTTATAAAATGAGCGGAAGTCTTGCGTGTTTTCTGTTTCTTTTGACACAAATTTGCCTTCTGCATAGGCTGAGCGTGCAAAGCGCTCGAGCTCAAAGATTTCAGTTCACAACATATTTAATGATAGCCTATGTGAAAACAGACAATTAAATCACAGTAAAACAATTCAACCACCATCAAGTTTAAACAGGACATCGTGGAACCTGCCAGAAAACCTTGGCAGAAGTAAACTTAATGTAACTGCATTGCATAACTACGTTTCATAATTATACATCTAGCTGATTCTGAAATGTTTTCTCCTTTTGTATTATCAGTTAAAATATATTTGGATCACCTGGCATACGGGAGGCCTGTCCATATACAGTATCCAGGTCATTTCCTCTGTTCTGTTCTCCTCTCAGCACCAGGGTTTCCACCATGAGCTCGCCAATGATTGTGGTGCTGACCTTGGTTCTGAACTGGAGCTGACCACGGTTCTGAAATATAATCAGGATGGAAAGCTATTTTTCACAAAGTCAGCAGGTTGTAAATGTGATTTAAATTATTTCTGCTTTCTTTAAATGTCGTTCAGTTGGGTATTTTTGAACGAAGGGTTTCACTAATTGCTTTGTTGATGGTAACAAATCAGTTACTAATTCTTTATTGATTGGTAGTGATCAACAAATTGCTTCCAGATTGTGGAAAGTTTATTTTTATTAATGAGGCCTTTTGGTTTACTCATAAGCCCAACAAGTCTAGAGGCTTATTTGAAAACTATTTCTCTAAGTCATGACCGATTAGTGATAAACATCAAGTTTACAGTCAGGGCTCCGTAAGTATTTAAAAATTGTACAAAGTATTACAAATGTGTCATTTTAGATGTCAGTGACAGAGAAATATATGTTTCTTAAAAGAATCCACCTCTGCAGTTCTGTATTTCTGCAAGCTGATTTAACAATGAAGTCTGATCCATGTGCTCTGCAGCTCTTTTCCAGCAGGTCAAAGGTCACATTTTCCATTGGAGGAAACCTTTTGTCTAATTGCTGGTTATTATTACCCTTGACCTCTACTTCCCTGCATACTTGGAGATGTTTGACAAAGCATAAATCACATTAATTCCACCTACAATGGATTTACCCAATGCCGTGTGAATTGCACATCCATTAATCGTGGCTGTTTCATTCAGCGCACACCTGTTGTGCTTACCTTAAAGTGAATAAACTCAGAGTTTACTGCAGCTTAAAAAAAGTTTAAGCCTCCTATCGAGGTTAGTCAACTCAGAGTTTAGGATGGATGACCAGAATGACAACATGAAGTGAAGCTAATGAATAAAGATGATTTTTGTAAGGACAATAAACAACCTGGTTATAATGATGCTCTCCTACTCACGTTATTTCACAAAAACTCAGTTTGGATCAGGTTTTTTTCTGTAATTATTGATTTCAAAATATCATTGGGTGTGGGGCTTTTTTTTTTTTTTTTTTTTTTTTTTTTTTTCGTGGGGC
>VUQI01063405.1:9145-27932 GCA_015106735.1 Paratilapia polleni | reverse complement strand
CAAACACCAAACACATTCACACTTTGAGGGTTTTTTTTTTTTTCCAAGGCTGGGGAGGTAACTTGCAAAAAAAATTAAGCTGACTCAGCCCAAAAACAGCTGAAAAACTATGGTTACACACAATAAACACAGCAGCCTTTTCTCAATATAGTTTATTTCATAAATTGGTTTGTTGTGCATTGCACAGAATTACTAAGCAACTGAAACAGTCTCACAGGAAAATTGTATCTGCTGAAACACACTGTTCATTACAATCTCAACATTTTTTCCCCCTTGTTTCTATGGTGATTTGTCCAAAAAACAGTTGATCATAATTATTGATAGTCTGGCATAATTAGTAGCCTTGTTTAGAGATGTCCAATGCTTGTCTGCTTCATTGTTTCACAGAATAGCATTATCAAGATGTGATAATAGCAAAAGTGGCCAGTAGGTGTCACTGTGGACATGGATATGGGTGTCAGATTGTTTCAAAACCTTGATACAATTCTTACACAACCTCTTCTACAGTTTCAGTGTTTCACAAAGCTTTGCTTTGCTCATCGTTAACAAAGAACAGATGCAAACTGAGGATTTAAATAGACACAGGAGGTAGTCTGGGAGAGTGGAAACACCAGGTTAACAGGGCACAGCTGAAACTAATCAAGACAATAACAAAGGAAGTAAAACTAATGACAAAGGCACCAGAGACAGAGGACTAACAACATAAAATTACAAAAGCACACTTTGATATGTAGGCTCTTCTACAAGCACATATATGAACATTACCATATTTATATATGATAGTATTGCCCTGTATTTAACCATGATTTAACATTCTTGCAGTAATTGTTTACACAAGTATATTTTATTTCCACTATATCAAAGATTTTGTGGTCTCTCATATGCTTTAGATAATATAGGCTAATTGAATTGCATTTCCCAATAACTTCAGCAGCTGACTTTTATTACTGTTTTCCAAACTAGCTGCGCTGCACCAGATCTCAGCAGGTAACTCAGTAAATTGTTACAGCAATGGTAGGGAAGCATGGCCAAAACACTGATAAGGTTTCTTTCTTTAACTTGACCATTAAGAAGATTATGGTTGCTTTTTAACTGGGTAAAGAACAAGGCCAGAACAGCATTAGTAGCTTAAAAGGAAAATGAAAGAATAGAGGAGGAAGGGGAGTGGGTAGAGTTCAGAAAGAATGAGAGTGGTGAGTTAATGATCTTTCAGATGGAGGCTAATGAGTTCATTCGAGGGGCTCTAAGGTGCTGTCTGGACTGTGATGAAAGTTAGACACATTCACACGTGCACACACACAGCCTTCACCTCTCCTCTTCCTTCTCACCTGTGGAGTGGGAACAAAGATTCACCGTGAATTGATGAGCTTCTTCACACAGTATTACAGATGTTAACAGCCTGCCTCTAGCTGTTCCGCTCAGGCACAGACAACTTCAGCTTCTTGTTAACAGAATCTGCTAAGCTTTAAAGTTTAAAACTGAAGCATGTTGAGAAACTTTGTATTATCCTGCTAATATTAATTCACTGATAGAAATAAATAGAAAAGAAAAGAGAAAAGAAATAAATATTACTTCAGTCTTATAATCTATTGTTCACCACTTTCATTGTCTGCATCTTTGCTCTGTGACTCATCTTGGGCTGCTTTGCATTTTACCTGAAAATTAGTTGCATCAGGTTAATTTTCACTCTGTAATCGATTTACAATGAAATGATGTGAGAACATATTCTTAAGTTTAGCAAATTCTGGCGAAAAAAAGCAAAAAAAAAGGGGGAGAAATGTTGTGATATGCACCACTGGATTTTTTTCCCCCTGCTTTAGGGTTTGCCTCAGAAATTGCATATGTCTATGTGGAGGTATTGGTGGTGGTGGTGTGCAATGAAGCCATCTCCTTATTGTAAAACTCTGTGGTCTTTGATAGCCAGGCTCACTCACCTGCATCAGCTTGAAATGCAGCGGATTAATAATGTAGAGGACCTGCTCCCAGGAGGAACGCCACTGATTGAATGGAAATAGGCCCCTCATTCGATGTGCACCATATACACATATACGTACACAGAGTCACACATGCCTGTCATATTTGGAAACACATACAGGGATGTAAGGAAGCTAATACCATAGACCGTATATAAGAGATATACTATGTTGCCATTGTAACTTCATCTGTTGCTTTGTGAAATTCTGTTTTGAAGCCTTGAGCTGAGGATTTGTGCCATTACTCTCCTCAGTGAATCTGAATCAATCTCACTGTATGCTCCTACAGTAGCAACAACAGTAGCCCACCCTAAACGATACTCTGTTTCTTTGTCTATTTTAATCTAAGTATTAGACCATAATTGAAAACATGAGCACCACGTTGTATTCAGTAAGACTACAATGCTGTAACTGAGACCATAAAATTCATCAGAAAAAGTGTTTCCCGTAGAAAATTATCCCTGTGCTCACATAATTTTCCGTGTTCAATCAGCACTTCCACACTGACTTCACCCAGAGGCTAAGTCCTTCTTTTATATACCACACACAGTTTTGTTTTGTTTGTTTTCATGATTTTTTAAAATCAGTTTCCATACATCTACCTTCAACATTTTCACTAATATCATTTTTTCATCCATCCATCTTCTTCTACTTATCCAATTCAGGGTTGGGGTGGACAGCCTATCCCAGCTGTCATATGGCAAGAGGTGGGGTACACCCTGGACAGGTCGGCAGTCTGTCACAGAGCTAACACAGACAACCATTCAAGCTCACGTTCACACTCATGGCCAATTTAGAATCACCAGTTAACCTAACCCCATGCATGTCCTTGCATCTTTGGAAGAACTGAACATGATTTATTGTGATACAGAAATTAATTCATCTATTGGCAATTAGACTCCAATGACCCATCATGACAGAATGAAATCCCAGCAGTGACAGGATTTAGGACACGGTCCCCGGAGTCTAGATGCTGGTGGTGGAGAAGGCTTGGATGGGTTCTGAGTGACCAGGGTAAGGTGGAGATGGGGAGGAGGTGAGTTGTACGAATGAGAGTCTGAAAGACAGAATGACAGAAGAGCACTGAGATTTAAAGCACACGGGTTGGAGGCTGACTGGCTCGCTGAAGGCGGGAAAAAGAATGATTGGACTAGAGTAATGATATCAGTATTGAGTTTGACAGCGTGGGAAAGTGGAAGTGATGTATAGAACAGACTAGCAGCCGAACACCCAGGAAATAGACAGATGAGTGATTACAGAGCTTCCTTATTGAACTCACATATAAGCTTCATTTAAATATGATAAGCATTGCAATAGGTGGTAGTTTTAGTTAAGAACCGATACGACAATGTAAAAATACTCCATTACAAGTGAAGGGTCCATGTTCATGTAAGGACAACACAGTATAGTAAGTATTATTAGTAATTAAGCATCACAGATGTATGTAGTTAACTCCTTGCACCCTGAGCCTCACTGTACTACCAGAATGTAGCTTGAAAACACAAGCCAGGCCAAACTTGGACAGTTAGCCTAGCTTAATGTGATTAAAATGGATGTAGCACTGGTGTGCTTCATTTCTGTTGTATCATATTTGGTAGAGCTTCTGTTGAGAAGTTTTTAACATAATTTTTTTACATACTGATAGTAATAATTATATTAAGATTGTTCATGCATCAGTACATGGGTGACTTCCTTTGACAGAGTTAAGAATGTAATACAGTGGTTCCAAGGGGCAACCTCTGGAGCTGAAAAGTGAAGCCAATGTGGAAGTGCCAAAAACTGTAGTTCCTTTAGATGTGACTTGAGGCTGGCTCCAAAGGGGAGTCAACCTCAATAGATTTCCAGGATTAAAAAGCGTATTTACACCCCTTTATGGATAGTTTCCCCCTTCAACTATGAGACCCTGTCCACATGTACATGGGTATTTTGGTAAACGTACCTTTTTCTATGCATTTTGGCCTTTCGTCCACATGTAAATAGCGTTGTAGGGTGCTGAAAATATGCTTTTTAAAAATTCCTTCCAGGAACAAGATTTTCCGAAACCCCATTTTGAGACTGAGATTTTTGCCTTGCAACGTCAAAGGTGTGCGCCTTTATCTCCATCAGTCTGTGCGCTGTGTTAATGTTTGTAGACTTTTGATTAGCCAACATTTCTATATGGTTAGTGTTATAGTGCATGAGATTGTTTTTTCCATTTTCATGTGGACGGAAATATTTTTCCAAACGAACACGGAAAAATACCCATGTATGTGTGGACGTAGCCTTACTGGGGTGATTTCGTTTTTGTAACTGATCCAACTGGATAATTGTTAGGGGTGTGGCTGAGTTGACTGATAGGTGTCTGCGAGGCCTCATCCATTACTTAGTGTGATTAACCTGTTCACTGTGCGTGTGCTGTTGGTGCCTTTTGGAGCATTTTTATGGTTTATCTGTATAATATTATGTCTTGCTGTGTGGTGAAGATCATCCAAGAAGTTTGTGCTTCAGTTTTGGTGAGTGAGTTTTATTAGTCCATTAATTAGCACTAAGTAGCCAATATGTGTGTCTGTCTGTTGAAGTTTATGAATGCAACTTGCTAACCAAGCTAACTTATGTTAGCTGATAAATTAACACTTCACCCTTCCATCCATTGCGTTGTATTGCTAGTGATGTATGGCTCTACCTTGCTAACAAGCAAAACATCCTGTTTTTCCTCACTTTTTTTTTTTTAGACTTTACTACTGGACCACACCCAACTCAGGAGTGACGTCACTTCCAAGGTAACTGGAACACAGCATTAATATACACATGAGGTAATGAGGGAAGTAGAAACACCTGGGTAACAAGAGACAGCTGACACTAATCAGATGATGAGACAAGGGTAAGTAAAAGTAAAAGCAAGGCTCAACATACACAGGACTGCCAAAATAAAACAGGAAGTAACATCACAGGGAGACTCAGACACAATAGTACACAGAGGGAAATACAAGGAGCACTAATAAACTCTTATACAAACAGCAAAGTGAACCAACAACTAAGGACTCAAAATACTAAGGAAATATAAAATATAAAAATATGTAAGCAACAAACTAAGAACCAAATAGAGAATAATTAAGAATAAACAAGAATTCAAAGTCCATAAACTGAAAAATCCTGGGTCAAAACCCACACACACATCCAGATAAGGTAACTTCTGGCTCCAGAAAGCCAACACGACGGTGGCCAAACACTGAAGCTTCAAAATGCCTGACTGAAGTCTAAATGTTACTCTGGCTATGTATGAGCTGTTGGATGATTAAAGGAATAGGGGAAGTATTCATTATTTAATTTTTTCCTTGAATTCTATAACATAGCTTTTGTGAAACTGTGGATAAGTTTAAACTGATGGGCCTATTATGTTAATGAAACCATCTGGTTGGACTACTAATAGTTTAACACAGATAAATGTAGTGGAGTAAAATACAGCATTTCTCTCTGACATATGAAGTAGGAGAGTTAAGTAGATTAAAATGGAAAACTCAAGTAAATTACAAGTACCTAAAACTCTGAATAAGAAGAGTACTTGGGTAAAGGTGCATGGTTATTCTCCACCAGTGCTGAAGGGCATCTACCTAATGTACTTAATTAACTCTGTTATTGTTCAGTTTGGTTGAGCTGTGTAAATGTCATAACTCTGGAAATAGAAAGGCCATTTCATTGACACAGTTTAAAATAACTTTTCCATAACAGCTGACATTTTAATTCACAAAAATGCCAGAACCATGATTTTCTTTCAAGGTTAGAGAGTGGAGAATGAACCAAAAATAAAAAACTAGAGCACGTTAATGAACAGAAGCTGAATGGCAGCTTTAAAAAAATACCTTTAATAGTCAGACAGACAGAAGGAATACAAGACACGTTAAATAACTATGACGCACAGACCTGATGCAAATTAAGATTAAGTTAAAAATAAATCAGAAGAGGACAGATCATGGGTGGGTGGACAGCCTAACGGTATAAAGCAACTTGATAGTGAGACAGCATTAATCCCATTCATATTTTCTTTATTGGACATCACACACTTAACAGCTGCTGTCAGCCCTGAAACAGCTATGCATGTTATGAAGGAAATGTCCTTTAGCCATGGTTGCCATGCCCCTGTTGGCGGAACCAGAGGAGGCTGTAGGATGGCTAATAAACATGAGGGGAGAATGCCAAGCTTAATCACTGTCAGCCGCAGCACCACACACATCTGATCAGCTAAAGGCAGACTGAAGCTGCTGGGTTGACTCCTGAAAAAAGTTTCGTTTTCTGGAAGAGTTATAAGGTGAACGTGTGTAATGGAAAAGTATTTTTCCTGCCAAATGGCAATGTCCAGAGCTGAAGGCAACTCTGAAGTGCTAAAAACTACTTTTCCCTTAATGGCCACGTGAGGCTGGCTTAAAAAGTGAGTCAGTCCCAAAAGCTCAACTTTAGAGCAGCACCTTTAAAATCTAGCAGAAAAAGAAATATCAGTAAGAAATATAGATTCTTAGACACAACTTTATCCCTTGATTTTTTTTCCCTGTGGGCTGCAAACAGTTTTACAACAAATTTATGGTTCTAAAAGCATTAATATATGATCCTAAAACAGGACACCTAGTTATACTTGCTGAACTTATATCAAATTTGCACGTAGACTAAAGCTGTGTCCAAACTAGAAGCAATTCGCAGGAACGCGGCGACCAGAGACCATGGAAAGTCAGTGACATTCAGTGACTTTAAGCGACTATAGGCAAGAAAAAGCAAAAAACAAACAACCACAACAACAACAACAAAAAAAGAAACAACAAAAAAAAAAACCACTGGCAACACAAAGTAAGTGGGACCTGAGATAAACTTTTCTCAACTTCTGGGCAAGCAACTGAAGCAGCTACCAAGGAGAGTACAGGATACTGGTGCTTGACATATGACCTAGTGCTATAGATTAGAGGGTTACCTAGGCAACCTGGAATGTCCACAAGCAACCAACCATCAGCTTCAGAGCAATGCACAGTGAATGAATCGCTTCCAGCATGGTTTAAATTCTGTTTTTATTTTCATTCTTTACTTGCTCTCGGACCCTTAAACAGCACAGAGGCTGCAGCTGAAAGTCTGTTAATTTAACATAGTCGGCATTTGTGCTGGCTTTCCTTCCTGGCTTCAAATAGGCTGAACTTTATTAAATATAGTAGCTCTTTTGCAGTCTGTCTGACCAAACTTAAAGCACACACACATTCATACAGCGCTTTTAACACTAAACTATTGTACAGCGCTTTTCCTGTCACACACACTCACACTGCTGCTTTGTCTGCAGCAGCTGTGTTACTTTCAGTCTCTATTGTGTGTGTGACCTCTGCATATTTTTCTAATATTATAGTTTTATCTTTGTTTGTAAAATCAGCTGCTCTGCTGCCAGTACACTTATCCGTAACTGTGATTGTCCAGATGCTGCCAACGCAAGGAAACCCTGGGTTAACTTAGCAAGCATCATGTGACCGTTTATCCTGATTACCGATGTTAGGATAAGTGAATCCAGATAACAGAAAGATACCCTGGGTTGGTCTTTGTAGTACAGGGCTCTGGTTCCTCATTTTGCTATGCTTTTAATTATACTAACAGCCCATTGAATAGGTCTGTGCTCCTGTTTTGGTGAGTGAAATTCCAGTATTTTATTTGTATATTATTTAGCACTAATTAGCAGGCATCTGTTTGCATGATAGTGTATGGATGCAACTTGCTTACCTTATTGTAAGGTGAAAAAAAAAAAAGGACTCTCATAACAACGGGTAAAGTCACTGTGGCTGTGTGGCTGCAACCATCTTTTATAAACTGTCGGTGTCTCATAGTCTCCCCATCTGTTCACTGGCACCAAAACAAGCACAAGACTGATGCTTCATGAAGAAAGTTCAGCAGGCACTTTATTCTTCTTTATGTGCACACAGACCAGCAACAGTGTCACCCCATTGAGGGAACCCAAGAGTCGCCTAGCCACTGTGCCCAATTCTTCAACCTACATAAGAGCCTGATCTCTGCTTTGAGTGGTCAGTAAGACTAGAAAAGCACCATATAAATGCCAGTCCATTTCTGTCTTCATTTTTCATCTCTCATAGTCACCATGGTGATTATGAAACTCATACCAAAGAGCAAGCATATACTATAAAATGGAAAAAAAAAAAAAAGAAGAAATTTAAGATTGAGAAACTTTGGCTGTACTTATGTGCTTTCCTCCCACGTTATGCATGAGTGAGTCATGGATGCAGATGAGAGCTTTTACCGAGTGAGTGAGAAAAATGGCTATTCTGCGTCATTCAACGGTACGTTTAGCGGCGCACACATCAACTAAATGTGTGTGGTTAATGTAGTATGTTTCCTTTTTTTGTTTTGTGTGTTTGGAGAGAAAAGTTGGTTATGTCTCTTTTTTTTAACTTTAACAAGAGTAGAAATGACGCAGCGACTCAAGAGCTGTGTCCCAATTGGCTATGAAAGCAAAATTAGACACATACAAGCAAATTTAAGGACTCAGAGTTTTTTTTTTTATCCATTGTGCATTGCACAAGACCTCAGAATACAAATAAATTTTTACAAACTTCAGAACTGGGCTTTGCTTAATGTTTGCTTTTTGAGCACCCACAAAGTTTTGCTAATTCTTATGATTTTTGGAAATGTGGTGCTCTATATATTCTTTATATTGAATATAAAACACTAATAGTCCAGTAGTTTGATCAGTCAAAAGACACATTAACCAAATGTCTATGAGTAGACACTAATGTCAAGGTACTGTTACTGTTTTTGTCTCTAAGTAATGTTTGCAGGATTATCGTGAGCAAAAGAAGGGCTGGATGAAAGACCGGATATGAGAACAAGTAAGAAAAAAGTCAGGGTGCAGAAGAAACCCATTAGCAACAGGTACCACAAAATAAATGGCAAAGAAGCTGATAAGAGGAGAAAGGAAATGACTGTTACCGTTTGCCCAAATCTTTGACTGAATGCTTTTCCAAAATATGTTGTCCTCTGCGTGATTACCTGGTGCTGCCTTTGTCAGTCTGAGTACTATTCATTTCTCCTCTTCCTGTCACTACTCTTCTCTTATGTAACAGAAAAAAGAAACATAATGGTGGTGCTCAAATCTATTTTCCCGCAAGGGCCGGCCTGAATAACGCCTCCATGCTCATCATCTTAACAACTGTGTGTGTGTCTGTGTGTGTGTCTGTGTGTTTTGGGCAATGATTGCCTGACCTTTTCTTCCACCTCTCCTCCCTACTGATTGTGAAAACAGACTTGGATTAATAATTCACAAAAAAGAAGAAGGGGAAAAAAAAACAACAGTGTGAGTTTTAACTATTGCTTGTTGCCCATGGTAGCAACCAGAGTATGTGTTTGCATCTTTATAAGTGTGTGTGTATCATTTGTGCTTGTGAGTGTTGCAGCTGTTCTTGCATTTTAAGAATATATTTTGTGTTGTGCAACCCAAACTCTTCCAACTCTGAGGCTACTGAGTCTAGATAATTGATTAAATGAATTCGGTTTTCTCCATTTTTCCTCAGTTTCTCCATTGCTTTTTGTTCTTCTCTTTCAGTACTGTGACAGAAAATGGGTCAGTGTGTACATCATCCTTGACTCTTGTTTGAACTCTCAGCAAATCCACTCTAACCTGCAAAATCAGATCTCATCTCAACCTAGATCTGTAGAGTCACTTTTAAATGAGAAGGCTGACCTCTCACCGAAGTGTGACAGTTTGCTCTTTGATGGACTGTTTCGTGTATAGGACAAGTTGATGGGCAACCAGCAGGCACTTGAGAAAGTTTCTTATGCTGTAAAGCAAAAGCTATACTTGTTGCTTTTACACTTTTTTTTTTGTAAAACTTAAATAAACAACATATGATGCATTCATTACTGAGATTTACTTTTATAACTGCTGAACCATCTTTATGCTGAGCTAAGCTGATGGGCTGCTGTTTCCATATTTCCTTGACAAATATGAGAGTTGATCGCTACACAAGCAGTGGAAATGAGCTTCCTCCGAGTTTGGTCATTCAGGAGGGGCTCAGAGTACAGCTGCTACTCCTCCACATCAAAGGAGCCAGTTGAGGTGCTTCAGGCATCTGGTTAGGATGCCTCCTAGGTGCCTCCTAGGCATGGCGGTATCCAGCTATGAGGTTATCAAGGTCTGGAGCGCAACAATTTGTGTTTTAAAACAAGACCATAAAATTGGCACAAACAAAGGTGTGACACTCTAGATGGCTTTTACTTTGAAGAGAAGTCATGGCCTGCCCTAGTGTGCCTCTGATCGGGTTATGTTTGGGGGGGTTAGGTTGATGCATAACTTGTGAGGAATGTTAATTTGTTGGTTTAGGCACAAGGAGTGAATTACAGGCACAGCAGGGCCGGAGCCATTGAGTAAGTAACTTTTTTTTTCCTTGTGCTATTTTAACATCAAGTGATAGGACAATTCTGTATTTTGTTATTTTGTTTTATTTCATTGTTTCATACACACAACACTCAGCTTCCATATTTCTATAGACAGTTACTCCTCCAAAAGAGGGAAGCTGTACAACATCCTTTACAGTTCTCTTAATTTCAGGTTTTGCTTGTACTGCAACTGTACTGCAGGACTTCTCTTCAAACATGTAGCCTTTTCTAATAGTCACTTGAGCACAGGTGCTGCACCTTAAATATGATAACTTAAGAGAAGAAAATCTGGACCTCACTATCTTCTGTTTACAGCCCTGCTCCTAGTTGAGGTGTTTCGAGCATGTCCTACCAGGTGGAGGCCCCTGGGTAGACCTAGGATGTGCTGGGGAGATTAATTCTCTCAGCTGGCTTGGGAATGCCTCAGTGCCCCCCTGGAAGTCCTAGAGGAGGTATCCAGGGAGAAGGAGGTCTGGGCATCTCTGCTTAGACTGCTGCCCCCACAACCTGGACCCAGATAAGTGTCAAAAAATGAATGAATGGATGGATGGATATGAGAGGTATATCAGTCTTTTCATCTGCAGACAGTTTTCCTTTACAAAGTCAACAATCTGACAACCCCATCCACTTTGCATAACAATTAGCCAGGTGTGCAGTGTTTGGGAAAACTGAACTTCTTGCTCAAGCTTTTCTCTGTCTTCTTTACAGCTGTTTTTGTTCGTTTTCATGATGGCAGACATTTTGTTCCACCTGTGTTCCAAAAGCTATACACAATTTCACCTTTTCATGGTTGGATGTGATTGAATAACACATGTCCTGTTGAGACACAAAATATTATCCTTATTTCCATAAAGCCCCACTCAGTCTGAGCATGCTTGCTGTATGTCATCACTTCCCAGGAGTTCAACCATAAACAAACATTACACCCACTTTCACACTCATCCACACCGGAGAGGAGAGCTGAAATTACTGGGGATTTTTTTTTCAAGCAAAAAGTGCCTAAATAATCATAATTTTTGTGTGATTATTATGTTGCTATGACAAAACAAACAGCTTTTATATGTCAGCTTAAGCTCTGGGAAATAGCAATGGCCATTTTCAATTACTTTCCCACACTGCAAAGTTTAAACAATCAACTGTTTTACTAATTAAAACTGCAATAAATGTGTTAGTTGCAATCCTATTGGAGAACATGTGCTCCATTTTTGGGAGCACACTTGAACAAAGAGAGAAAACTGACAAGCACGCTCAGAGTGACTGATTACTTTATGCAGGCTTTCGGGCTACAGGGGCAAGTAATCACCTTCGTTAAGTGGTGGTATCAAATAAAACATTGCAAACTTTTGTCAGATACAGTAAATGCAGGATTCCACAGTGTTTCAGTTCGGTAAAGCTTGTGATTAAAAACATAATGAATGTTTCAGTGTTCTGTTTAGACTCCACGCAGACCCTAAAATTGTTCATTTAAATGCTTAATCCACCAGACAGGATAGGCTCATTAAAAAATGTGCTGCAGCAAGATTTGGACTCAATAAAAACACCATGCAATAAGATGCAACAAAAACTTGCAAATACATGAAAATTATCTTTTTATCTCCATCATCTCCAGAACATTTATTTATTAAAATACACTGCTCCCATTTTTTTTCTAAAATTACACCACTTGTCCTTCTCTTTTCTTTTCACTGTGAGAGCAGAAAACATACATGATTTAGGACTCTCAGTCCAGAGGACATTTTATTTTTGCATACATGCTCCATCAGCTGCTCTTCCTCCATGCTGCCTATGGGCTGGAGAGCAGTGTAAAGTACAAACAGATGAAGCACTGGTAGTGCTTTGCACTCTTGCGTGGGGTTGGATTGCCTTATTACAGGTCTATCTCCTCTCAACAGTCACCAACGATCCAAGTCATTAGACAGCAGAGTGCCTGCTTGAGAGCGCACTGGAGCAGAAAGATATGGAAGGGGGTGAGAGGGGGGAGAAAGAGAGAAAAAGCAGATAAAAAGGAGGAGGAGATGAACCAATGCCTCACTGTCACTGCCTGCAGAGGAAAGCATCAAGAAGGAGAAAGGAAACAGAAGGAGGAGAGAAGAGGAGAAGATTGAAGGCGACACAGAAGAGGCAAAACAAAGAAATAGGGTGATTAATGAAAGAAAAACAGAGGAGAAAAGGGGAGCATAATCTGCTCCCAGGCAATAAAGAGAAACTGAGACATACAGATGAATAGAGAAAAAAGATCAGAAAGCAAAGCTGAGAAACAGGGAAAGAAAGGAAAGATAAAAAAAAATCTGGCTGAAGATAAGAAAAATCAGATGGAGAAGTGAGGATATGTAAGGTGTGGGCAGAAGGGAAAGACACAAAAAAATGACACGGTGATGAGGACGGACAGAAAATGGCCATGCATCAGAAACAACAAAACAAAGGCTTAAAGGAAAAAAAAATACAACAGAGTGGAGAAGGAAAGAGAACTGAGGAAAAAGAAGTACTTCAGGCCAGCTTGAGTGTTGGTGTCACTGTCTCCCTGAGGTGAAGAGCCTGTAGTTCAGTAGAATAAGTGAACTATCTTGGTAAACACTGCTCTCCCTTATCTTTGGACTGAAGTGTGCATCCAGCCAAGTAGTAGGAGAGTGTGTCTCATGTCTGAAAAATGCTAACAGGCAGCACACTTAATGATTTCACATCAAGGCAGTTGGCTGATAATTCAGCATGTTCATAATTGTTTGGTTTTCAGACTAACGGACCCTAGAATGAGTTTTGTAATTACAAGTTGGAGGTGGAAACTTGTAGTTCCTTTCAGTGCAGCATGCATCAGTTTTTAGGACTAATTAGCAGACATGAAAAACCTGTACTCTGTGTTATATGGGGTTCAGCTTGAATATTATTATTAATGTTTAAACACTGAATCACTTTAACAATTTGTTCTTACCAAGTTAGAATGTTTTATCTCTTCTAAGCACAGTAGAAGAAGCACTTCTAGATAACTTGATTAAATTGCTTTATTTGTTGCACTTCTCCCCTTGAATGTGAGCTTCTTTACTGTCATCTTTATGTAACTGATGCTGTATGAATGCCTTTGTGGACATAAAGTGTCCCCTCCAATCCCCACACACAACAAGTCATCAAGTGTCTACTTGTGTTGCATATTGCCACTAATTGCCAAAGTGCCCAAGGGTCTGCTAAGACTGGGACACACATTGGGGCAGCTTGTCACGCCCACACATACAAACACTGTGCATGACACATTTCAGCTCTGATGATTTGTTGGGATAAATAAGAATGATAATCTTACTGAGAGTGCATAGTCTACTAGTACTGAGACATAGCTTATCACGTTGAATGGTCTCTAACGCCGTTAAAATAAGTTACAAAGCACTTTACGTACACACGTGGGCCACTTTGTTAGGTACACTTGTTCATGTGCTTGTTTACACAAATATCTAACCCAAATATGTAATATAAAAATAATTTAATAAATATTTAATAATTCAATATTATTTAAAATAATAATATTTAGAAATATTTAAGAATTTATATAATGAGAGATAATAAACCCAACAGCAAAGCTATTCTAAAACAATATGTTTTTAAAAGTGACTTAAAAGAAGAAGTGTGTTAGCTTCCTTGATCTGCTCTGGCAGGTCATTCACACAGCTGACAGACTCCATCAGCTCTAGTTTTACGGAGTGACCCAGACATACTGAAAATCAGGGTGCATGTAGGTTCATAGGTCAGCAGGTCAGCTATACCTTCTGTCCTCTAAGATAGTCCCCTAAGAGCCTTAAAAGTGATGATTAAAAAAAATTAAAAGCATTTAAAAAATAAATAAATAAAACTGAGAAAGTGAACTGATTTTGAAATCTGAGCAGTTTGTTCTCTCATGCTGGGCTAGTTATGAGCCTGATGACATTTTGAATCAGCCAGAATTTGTTGAGATTTTGTTGTGTGAGGCAAAAGTAAAAAAAATGCTTGATCAGGCAATAGAATTAATATGGCAGCCTAAATGTAGGTGGCTATTAAAGATGATACTGAGATTTCTGCAGCCGATTATGGTGGACAGGAACTGCCAAGATAAAAAAATTGAAATAAATAAATGAGCCATTAGTGCACCAAAAATAATATAAAAAGATAATTGTGGATATTAATAAATTTATGAAATGTAACATAATTCACTTTATTTGTTTATTTATTTATTTATTTTCCTCACATGCATTCCTGTATATTCTTTAACTTTTTTCTTTAATGTGGCCTGAATGAAACAGTCTGTTTTGATACCTGTGTAGAGTTTGGAAGTTAAATGATTTTTATGTTGAATCCAAAATGTCATAAAGTTAACGTGTGAATCAGGTTGATTGGTGATAGTGCGCCTGCAGGCTGGCTGTAGGACTAAATTAATCAACTTAATCAACCGCACATGACGACATTTATGAAATACCTCACAGTTTTGGCAGAAAATCTACAACTGGTTATTGGTTTGGTATTCAGTTTTGACACTGAGACAAATATATTTTGCCAAAGATTTCAAGAAGTATGTTCCATCCTTAAAAACCTTATCAGACAGAAACCATTTTAAATAATGTTTTATCCATTTTGTACACTTTTAATTTAATTTCTTTATTCATCTTTATCAGCTCCTTAAAGTGTGTGCAGCCCTGACTGTCTTATGTAAATCTGATATTATTGTTTGTTCCAACAAATCATATGAGCTTTATGTGCAGTATTTGAACATGATACCCTATTATCTTTTTTTAATTATTCATTTAATTTTCACAGAGACATTTTTATTTTTCTGGTACTAGTGACATATACTCGGATTCAGTCTGGGGAGACATTGTTCTTGTGTCGCCGTCTTAGTCTGGTTTCTGTCTACTTTCCCGTTCACTGCTGGCAGAGTCTTTGGACGCTCATGTTTTCTTTTGCCAGTCTCCATGGCAAACTTGTGTCCATCTGTGCTTTTCAGGTTGTTATGTGTTTCTCTGTCTCTAGATTGCTGTCCTCAATCCTGTTTCATCATTTCACTTTTTTTTCTTCTTCTGTATTCACCCATCTTGTAAGAAGTCTAACCCTGTGATTTTAAGCCTTTTTGCCTGCTCATACTCTCTGATGGACAAAGCTGAATGGAAAAGACTGGCACTGTATTGTGGTGTGTAGAGAATAGTAACAGCTTTGACAGCACTCAGTCAGAGGTCAGGAAAGGGACTGACAGCTCTGCTTTCATAGCAGTGACTCAGAGGACTGGATGACTCCTGCAAACGTCAGCTCGTTCTCATCAGCAAAGTGAGACAAAGGTGAGATAAATTAGGGTATTTCTTAGACTACACCTGTCTGTCGTCACATCTTTTTGAGGATTTCTAGTAAGATTTTTTTTTACCGCTGACATTTACCACTTACACTCACTGGTCACTTCATAAGAACTGTCTTAATTCTTCTTAGCATAGATTCAACAAGGTGCTGGAAACATTCCTCAGAGATTTTGGTCCATATTGACATGACAGCATCACACAGTTGCTGCAGATTTGTCAGCTGCACATCTATGATGTGAATCTCCTGTTGCACCACATCCCAAAGGTGCTCTGTTGAATTGAGATCTGGTGACTGTGGAGGCCATTTGAGTACAGAGAACTCACTGTCATGTTGAAGAAACCAGTTTGAGATGATTTGAGCTTTGTGACATGGTGTGTTATCCTGGTAGAAGCAGCCATCAGAAGATGGGTACACTGTGGTCATAAAGGGATGGACGTGGTCAGCAACAATACTCAGGTGGGCTGTGGCATTACCATCCGAAAGTGGGAGCAGAAATTGAGACTCATCAGACCAGGCAACATTTTTCCAACTTTTTTTCCAATTTTGGTGAGCCTGTGCAAGTTGTAGCCTCAGTTTCCTGTTCTTAGCTGACAGGAGTGTCACCTGGTGTGGCCTTCTGCTGCTGTAGCTCATCTGCTTCAAGGTTTGACGTGTTGTGCATTCAGAGATGCTCTTCTGCGTACCTTGGTTGTAGTGAGTGGTTATTTGAGTTACTGTTGCCTTCCTATCAGCGTGAAAAGGCATTTTCACCCAGAGAACTGCCGCTCACTTGATATTTTCTCTTTTTCAGACCATTCTCTGTAAACCCTAGAAATGGCTGTGTGGGGAAAATCCCAGCAGATCAGCAGTTTCTGAAATACTCAGACCAGCTTGTCTGGCACCAACAACCATGCCACGTTCAAAGTCACTTAAATCACCTTTCTTCCTCATTCTGATGCTCGGTTTGAATTTCAGATGGTCATCGTCTTGACCATGTCCAAATGCCTAAATGCATTCAGTTGCTGACAAATGATTGGCTGATATTTGCGTTAATGAGCAGTTGAATAGCTGTACCTAATGAAGTGGAGGGTGAGTGTATTTCAATGCACATTTAAAAAAAAATGGTACTACAGACTCATTAGCATCCATAGAGTAGCTACTGAAAATAAGATACTCCTATTTGTGAAATTACTTTTCCCACACATTTCGTATTACATTAATGCTATGATAATGCATTGAACATGATTTGAATGTATCACCTTGTTCATATTGTCAACTTATATACCTCATTGGACAGTTGTTGGGTTTCTCCACATTATGAGAGCAGTTCAACAAGCATTTCATTAACTTTTTCTAAGCAAAAACAATTACAAATCTAACAGCAGTAAAGGTGATGCAATAATAAAGTGCAGTTTATTTCTAATGGGTCATTGCATTTGCCTAATTTTTCATCCGTTAAGCAAGTCTCACTTGTTTAAAGGCTGTTAAATCATGGCTTTCTAGTTTGTAGTTAGTTAATTTTCTCACAGAATCACCTGCAGCATAAATTAAAGACATTCCTTGGAAATTTCTATCTATGCTACCAACTATTACGTGATCCAGAAAGCAACAAAGGGCACAAAAAGTGTGTGATCCATTTTTGTCTGTTAACAGTCTGTTTCTTGCATGAATCATATTAGAACAAAGAACATAAAACAGAACTATGAAGGAATTCCTAGCATTAAACTAATGTAGGCTGTAGAAAGCAAATAGGTGCTCTGTCTTAGTATACGCTTTGCCAGTGCTGCTCTCATTGCTGTAAGGTAAAAGTCTCATGAATGATTTAAAGATTTTCATGCATCTATTACATCCACTCCTGAAAAACCTTAACTTGCAGCGTGTTAGGCCTCTGGTGAATTTTCAGTAGGTTTGTCTCTCAGTTCAACCGCATTTTCTGGTTGAAGGGTTCCCTGAAGTGAACGCACTGTGAATGTGAGAATAAAGAGAAATGACAAGAAGGGAGCCAAATGCTTGGCCAAGAGAAGACTTAAAATGCCACTTTTATTTTGGAATAAATAAAGAATCCACTGTCTCACTCTATAGGTAAACATATCAAAACATAATAGGGAGGAAAGGCCCTTTTTATTAGTGTTAATATAATTTCAACAGTAATGTAAGCAGAGGGGAACTAACATGATTATTCATAAGTATTAAATTAGTAGACAACTCATGGTGAATGTAGAAGAATGTGCAGAAAAAAAGTAAAAATTTTATGTTCCTTTGCACAGATTACAAAAACATACAGTTAAACAACTTTTATTTACCTTTTAGATTAAAACAAAAAACAAACATTTTTTGAAAAAAAAAGGAATCATTGACATATCAGAGCATTTAAAAATCCAAAATAAAACTCACATTATTTATATAAATACTATATTAATACTGCGGTCAGGTTTTTTCACAGAAATGTTGTATATGTTTTATAGTACGTGTCTTTTTTACAGTGGTCTTAAGTCAGTGATGGCCAAATTCACTCACAGTATCATTTCAGATTCTTTAAAATAGTCGGTTTGTGTTTGGCATTTCTGAAATACAAACCAGGAAAATGGCTCACTAACTTATTTTACTGGAGTAAGTGAAATGGAAATGTTCTTCTCAGAAAGACCTCAGAGCTACAAGTAATAATTTCTTCTTGTGTTTCTGAGTGCAACAGCACCATTCAGGGATCTTTCATTTTGCTGTACCTGCACCAGTCGAATAACTGCAGGGCCAGAGTGACTCACTGAGAAATAACATATTAGATGTAGATTACTTTCTTTGCTAACAATTTGCAACAAAATTACTGCTGCCAGCTAAAATCAGATTTTTGAGTTTTTATTGTTGGAAATATCATCTCTGATTCGAGAGTGAAAACGATTAAAAAACCCAATTTTTCTGAATGAGGTTTTCTTTTGACAGCTAGAATATATCATTCTTCAAGCTTTAAGTTACAATCAATGGCAATACTTAAAAAAAAATCACTTATCCTAAATATTTATGAGCCCATAAAGAAAAGAAGTCCAACAAAAAGTTAAATACTGCGTTGCAATTATAAAAAAAAAAAAAAAAAAAAAAAAATTAAAAACAATTTTTTTTTTTTTTTTTTTTTTTTTTAAAATAAAATCAAA
>VUQI01063404.1:34998-60265 GCA_015106735.1 Paratilapia polleni | reverse complement strand
CAGGTGACCCTGAACCATCCCTTAGTTAAGCTGCAATAGGCCTAGGCTGCTGGGGGCTTCCCATGATGGACTGAGCACTTCCTCTTCCTCACTTCCTTTCACTCTCCATGTGTTTATACACTATTTGCATTTAATCATTAGCTATTATTAACTCTCCCATAGTGTGTCTTTTGTCCTGTCTCCCTCTGCTGTCTTCTGTTTCCCTTATCCCCAACCGGTTGCAGCAGATGGCTGCCCCTCCCTGAGCCTGGTTCTGCCAGAGGTTTCTTCCTGTTAAAAGGGAGTTTTTCCTTCCCACTGTTGCCAAGTGCTTGCTCATAGCGGGTCGTCTGACTGTTGGGGTTTTCTGTCTAATATTGTAGGGTCTTTACCCTAAAATATAAAGCACCTTGAGGCGACTGTTGTTGTGATTTGGCGCTATATAAATAAAAGTGAATTGAATTGAATCTAACTCTTAAAGTGTTAAATCCCTGAACATTTCTTTTTGTTCTGCTTTCTTTTGTCTCTGTGGTTTTCTTTAATCCTCTTGGGGCATATCAGTTTATCTCTCCCTCCTTCCCACTGGAATGCAGCTCAGATGGAACAAAGATTACAGAGAACAGTCAGTTCCATAGATAACACAAACCATGTCTGATGGTTACCCACATTGTGTCCTTCATCTCTCTGCAGCTTCGCACTGATGCAGAGAAGCGCTCCCTGGTGGAAAGTGGACTTTCTTGGTACAGCGAGGATGGCAAAGCCAGCCATAAGCTTGATAGCTCCAGCTTTGACTCAGGAAGTCTCAAGACAGAGGCACCAAGCAAGTGGAGAAAGAAGCCTCCAAGCCTTAGTGAAGATTTGGGTGGTAAAGGGGAACTGAAGAAGCCTCAAAGTTTGGGTCAACCAGGAAGTTTCAAGAAGGGCAGAAATCCTCCTGTGGGTGTGACCTCCCCCATCACCCATACCTCCCAGAGTATGCTCAAAGTCGCAGGTGACATGTTATAGCATCTTTTAACTTTTCATCTTCTTGTCTGTTTTTCTTACTCATTATTTCCGCTGCCTATCTCATGTAGTAATTTGGTGCATTGCTGGTATTCTTAAATGTTTTTAGCTTCAGTATTTATACAGTCTGCTATCTCACTTTTATGCAGAGTCCAACAGTCTGTTTACAGAACAGCCAAGGCAGGTGTGGCTTTGAATGAAAATGAATAAAGAAGTTTACTCTTTAATGTAAGCCAGGCTATGATTTATACATAAGTAAAAATTCACCATGAAAACCATTTCATTTATAAAACTATCTCAGCTTAAATCCCAGACCTTCTATGATCTCTAAGCAAAGCTTGTTACTGTACATGTCTGCAGAGGCACTGTCTTCCATCTGCAGCAGCTCATTTTTTTAATCCCTAACAAAACATGCCATGATTAAATAATCGCTTAGATTTGAGTTCCAGTAAGAACATTTGGTTGGCCTTTCATTTTAATTTTCTCAGCCTAATTTTAGCTTTAAGAATAGTACGTCATTAAAATTATATCCAGTTGTGTGTAATTTGGCTGGAATTTGAAGGGAAAAAAACTTTCCGTTAGCTGATGTATTTTAAAGCTTATACTATATTTGACGACTCCAGGAGTCAGCTGTTTTGGATTTGCCTTTATGTTTATAGTTATACATTAACTTTACCTGTTTTAGCATTATTCCCAAGTAAAAAAAACATACCCTTATCTTTTAATATAGCCTCTGTTTTTGATTTAAATGATTAATACCAATAAGATTAAGTTGATTATGTCACTTGGATATGTCTTATGATATTGTTAAAAAGTTTACTTTTGACCCTTTTAAATAAGAGCCTTTTGGTGAGTCACACTAAACATCAAGGATGGATAAAGGTTCTTTTAGTGCAAACAGATGTGTTGTTTTATCTCATCTGTAATGACTAGAATGACATATATTTCTACTTTTTTGTGGTTTACTAGTCCATAAATATCAACCATCCATTTATTTTTGAATACTTGCATCTGACCAGGGCATGATTATGTTAAGAAGAAGGTCATGGTCATTGTGGCTAAAATACAAATAGAACAAATGATAGGCCAAAAAATTCCTGCTCCTTTTATAAATATTTAGATTATAAGCGGAAGAAAATGGATGGATGGATGGATGGAAATTATTAATGACTACATAACATTTTTTCCTTTCTTCCTACATAACTAGCACCAAAATGTGAGAAGCCACTGGACAAATCCAAGATATCTGTCAAAACTGCTGGTCTGCAGCGTTCTCGTTCAGATGCTGGCAGAGATCATCATGGAGAGCATCGCAAGCCCCCGTCAGGTTTAGTTAAACCCACTGCTGGAACCTCCTTTGGCTACAAAAAACCACCAATAGCAACTGGTACTGCAACTGTCATGACAGCAGGGGGTGCCACCATCTCTAGTGGCTCTGCTACTGTGGGAAAAACCCCCAAGTCATCTGGGATCCCTATAAAGCCTGTGGGAGGAGGAATACCCTCGGGTAGAAAGAACAGTTTTGATGCCAGCAGTGAGCAGAGCTTCCTGGGGCCAAATGCCCGAAACAGCATTCAGTACCGTAGCCTGCCCCGACCAGCCAAATCAAGCACGCTCAGTGTGATTGGTCGCCCCACAACTCGGCCTGTCAGCAGTACAATTGACTCTAGTCTGTTGACTTTGAAACCTGTACCCATACCCTCTTCAGGACCCAGGGTTAAAGAACCTAGTAGCTCCAGCAGTAAAATGACTAATCGAACGAGTACAGGCCCAGTGAACCAGACAGACAGAGAGAAGGAAAAGGAAAGAGCCAAAGCTAAGGCTGTGGGTGCAGACATTGACTGTGCTTCTCTGAAAGGAGAGGACATTCCATCTGAATCCACAGGAGAGCCTTCTGTGAAACTGCACGGCCTGAGACGAACTAGCAGCAGCAAGTACCCTGAACTGTCATCACCCACCACACCAAGGTCTCTCATTTCATTGGTGATCTAAAGGTTTTTTTATTTTCACCCAAATTAAAAAACAAAACAAAAACATTGCCCTAGTCTCTCTAGTAGTAGCTACAACTGTTGGTTGTTTCTCTATAACAGCACCACAGTACAGCAGAAGTAAATAAAATTTTTGTTTTTATCCTTGCGGTATTGAAAAATTACAATACAGCAGTGTCCCATTATTTTAATATATTGTAACACAGAATTTTTTCTAGAAGTACTTTGTACCAGTGAAATGGTCCAAAGTAATGGGAACCTTGTTTGTTAGGATTTATGTTGCAGAATTCTGAAAGCAGCAATCTTTGAAACGGCTCTATCAAAAGCCTTTAAAACACATCCATAATAGTCCCCTAGCATGAATAGTGCTGGAACTAAATAAAATGTACTTTTTCTTCTTTTTCTTTTTTTTTTCTTTTTTCTTTTTGTAATTTGGGTGAAAGACTTAAGTGATATTATGAACATCATTACCCAGTACTTAACCCTAGTTTATTTTTATACATCTTGTCTTTCATGCTTAAATCCTAGGATGCTGAACACTAAGTCTCTAGGTCATCCCCCCAGCTTGGCTCACCTGGACAAGGTCAACTCAAACAGTCTTGACTCCTGTGTGACCATCCAGGACCTTCCACCCAAAGTGCCCCCTTACTCCAAGCTCCAGGACTTGGCTAGTTCCCACACAGCTACCCGCCTCACTCCTAGCCCAGCGCCTGTCCTCCATATTGATTCTCCCAGCCCCTACACGAGTGAAAGCCTGAGCGGATCACCGATGCTCTACCCCAAACTGTCAGGCATGCACCGCAGCTTGGAGTCCCTGCCCCTCCAGATGAGTGTGCACTCGAGTGCAAGGTTTGCCACAACAGACACACGTGACAAGGAAGAGAGGGGTACAGGAACCTGGGGAGCTGGGAGTAGGACATCCCTCACACTCTCAGATAGGCAAGTGTCAAAAATATCTAATGTACAGTGTATCAAAATGTGTGTGTATGCTTGGAAAAAATGTGATTTTGTCATTTCTTTGTCATCAGTATATGCTGTTAGAGATTTTTTGTTAAAGAACAAGTCTGAATAAACAATTGTTTTTGTAGCCTGAGTGGAGAAAAAAATGTAACTTTGAAAAAGCATCAAAGGAAAGAAAAATGTCTCAAAAAAATATGATGTTTTTTTTTCTCTGGTGTGAAAGCAAAACCTCAGACCAGGGGAAAACAAACCATTTTACTTTTATTTTTATCATTCAATAATTCCTAAGTCAATCGGCAATACATGAAATGCTCATTGCCCAGGAATTCAGTTAAAAATGTCATTATGTCTTTTCATTTTAACCAATAGTGACAGAAGAACTTGCATTTATCCTAGCAGCAGTAAAACATAAAGCCCAGCTGAGACAATGTTTCAGTGTGAAGATTTGGTTATAAGTTTCTTGGCAGCTGACACAACATCCACTCATATTTTATGTGGCTTTTTCCGGGAACGGATCTGAGATCTCATTTTGAAGATGAAGAGCTGGATCCATCACAAAATTTCTCTTTATCGAGGTGGATATGATCCAGATAATTTCCTGCCAAAGGAATGTACGTTTAAGGCAGGCCCACGCCATGTTTTATGAAAGTGTCTGTTGTGGGCTACATATACAAAAAGGATTGTAAACCCAACCCAAAAACGAAACTTTAAAAGTAAAGTAATGATAGTGTTTGTGCAAGATTCTGAGAAAGATATTATTCACAATGTCTGTTTATTCGTTGCTAATTATGTTTTTATTCTTTTATCTACAGCTTGCAAACAGACCGGAATACCTTGCCGAAGAAAGGCTTAGAGTGCGTCAAAACATTTATTGTCAAACCATCTATATAAAATCTTGCACTGTACCGCACTCTCATTGTTAACGAGAGATAAATTAACCTCTCTCTTTTGCAGGCGCTATGGCTCAAACCTGTCAGAGAGTGAAGAAAGCAAACCAGGAAGGCGCCACTCCCACACCATAGTCAGCATGACAGAGAGTGATAGCCCCCCTCAGTTGCCTTCTCCCACCCGCCCTGTCCACCTATCATCCAATAAGACTCCTCTCACCAATGTGGGTGAGTTTGTTTGTTCCATTTTGGAAACCTTCACTGATTGAGCTTTGATAATAATGTTACTTTGGGATCTTTGATTGTCATTGAGTATTGAGGCTCTTACTGAGGGAAAAGTTTTTAGAGCTGAGCAGTGTTGGCACAAGTTCTCAGTAATGTATTCTGTCATGTGAGTGAATAAGTGTTGGCCACATAGTATTGGATATATTTATCTGATACATATTTGTATCAGATAAATATATCTGATAGAAATAAATAGTGAGTCTGATACATATTTCACCTATTTAGACTTGAACTCAAGTCTAAATAGGTGAAATATGCTGGAGATGGATGCAACAGGGGGTCAAGTCAGGCTATATATATACATATACTGTATATATCACTGTTGTGTCAGTATTTCCTTACACTTAGTCATCAGAATAAGGGTGGTATACTGTGCCGAGGTGTAGGACTATTTTGTGTACATGTGTGTGGGGCACTGAACCATACAGTTTTATCTGTCTCTCTATTATGATAGTTACCCCAATTTCCAGTGGCACCCCGAGGATATCACGGTCCAATAGCATAGGCCCCCCTAGTGACTCAGCCTGCGATCTCTATGGATCCTCCCCTCTGGGCAGCAGTATGTCCCTGGCTGACCGTCCAAAAAGCATGATGCGGTCTGGGTCTTTCCGTGAACCGGGAGAGGATGGTGAGCCTGCTCGACTCACTTCCCCGCAGGGGAGCCTCCCAATATGACCTCAAATGAAACAAACCTGTCTACTCATACTGCACGCAGTCTGTCTATTGTTTAATCTAAGCATAATGTCAGAAAGACGTGTTTTTAGGAACAGGGAAAGTTAAAGGGATTCTTGGTGCCTCCATTTTAGATTAATAGTGAGTTGTATCAGGATTTAAAAGCATAATCTATATCAAAATGTAAACAAAACAGGAAACTATCCAGCAATTCAGTAATCCTGCTGCTGCTCTCAGTTAATTGGCAGACTTTTTAATACACATTTTAACACTAAACTACTACTAAATTCAAGCCCTTAATGTATTGGTTTGTTTTTGTATATTTTGTTTATATAAGTATTTTTCTGAATTACAAAAATATGAATAAATTAAAACAACTGTCCATTAATATTGATATTATTTTTAATCATTGTGCTAACTTTTTTATATTCGGATTTATCAAGTTTGTCAGCATTAAAACATATTTATGCTATAAATGCATTAGACATTTCTTTTTTAATTGTGGGCAATTATTATTGATTATTGACATTTCTTGGTTACATTGCAAATCAAAACTGCCTTCAGTGAAACTCAGTTTTGACATTAAGCCACAACTCTACCTTGTGTTTTCAGTGCATGGCTCTGTGCTGTCTTTGGCATCCAATGCTTCATCCAACTATTCATCGGTGAGTAGACACAGCCATCTTTTGGACATCTTTAGTGCTAATTTTGCAGCAGCATAGTGCTTTGTGCCTATAATTTACATAGTACACTTTTGTCTTACTGTGTAGAATATGAGTAAATTTCCTCATTAGGGGGTTAGTTTCCATAATTATAACGAGTTATCTACTTGTTTGACATGGCAAAAATTCTTGTGTGCATTTTATAAAACAAATTTAACTTCTCTCCAGTCGATTCCTAAACCTCTCCATGACCTGGTAGTGGGGTAGTGATACCTATTTTGAGTTATATTTACTTTGGATGAGTAGTTTTAATGACTGCCCCTACAGTTAATCTTCTGCGTTATCCCTCTTGCTTTCCCCATGCCTTCTTAAGAATGAGGAGAGGATACAAGGGGAGGTAAGGCAAACATGCCACAAGTCTTCAGATCCCATTTTGCCTTTCTACTCTCCATCTGTCAGTCATTTCCTGTTGAAATGGGTCTAGTCATCAGATGGTGTCATCAGTGCTTCAGAAAGTCTGTGATGATGATATCTCAGAAGCTCATAACTCAGTTCATTTTGTTTTATCTTTAATATTTTTTGTTCTTTAACAACACCTTCTAACATTTCATAAAGACAGCCAGTCCTCATAAAATTCTCACTGCATGAGAAATATATTAAAAAGGGATTTTCATCCCATTTCTGTTGGTTTGGAGTATATTTACCGTGTTGGTGGGTTGTTCATATTTCTGTGGCAGAGCTTTAACCTTCATATTGCATTGTTGGCACATTTTTTGAGTTAACCAAACAGAGCTATGCATTTAACACATGCCAGTACTGCATTATCATCATCAACATCTGTGTTAACATCTCCCACACCTCTGGATTTATGTCCAAGGTACTATAAAGTACTATGTCCGTACTATTCAGACTCGATTTACTCATTATCTGCAGCAAATCCGCAAGTTGAGACGAGAGCTGGAATCCTCCCAGGAAAAGGTTGCCAACTTGACCATGCAGCTTTCTGCCAATGTAAGTGCAACTAACCCCCACACCCTGCACCCCTCCACCCTATTTTTGTCTCTCTTTTCTAAGCTAATTTGATAATGACTTGGACACATAACAGATATTCAATCAAAGTGAACAACCACAAATGTAAATTGAACTTGTTTTAAGTCATTGAACTTTTGTCCCACAACCAAATAAAAACAGATGTACCTACACTACAGTTTTGCGAGGCTTATCTAGAAGGGGGAATCTGATGTATGGTTGTATGTGTGTGTGTGTGTGTGTGTGTGTGTGTGTGTGTGTGTGATTTCTTGCTGACCGAAGAAAATAAAAGATCACATTAGTTAACTCCTGTTGTTGTTGTATAACACTGGCTTCTGCCCAATAGACACAAAGCAAGAACACCCTGGACACAGAACTGGGTGGTAAATTTAAGATTTACCACCCTAACAACACTTGTGTCTTATGCTATATTTTGTTTTATCTCTCTATAACTCATTTTTTCCACATGTGCTACAATCTTTATCCTCTATTATCTTGATAAACACCCATTTAACCGTAAACCTGGCTACTTGCTTGTAACTCTTTGTTTGTACTAACTTTTCCATCTCTGCTACTTTTAATTATCTTATTGTGCAACTTGTTACGCTTCAATCTGGCTGTTTTTGATCCATTTGACAGCCAGTCTTCTTTTGCACATGCACTAACTGGCTTTGCTGTTGTCTGATCTGGGTGTTGAGAACAAACTGTGTGTGTATGCATGGGAACAAAATGTGTGTTTGTGTATGTGTTGGTCTTTCTGTCTATGTTTCTATAAGAAGTTTTCTCACACCTAACACCAGTGTCCCTCTGTTTTACAACCTGGGCTACATTGACTGCTGGACTCACTGCTGCCCCCTGCCTGCCTCCCACTGTCCTGTACCTCTGGATGCTGGGTGTAGCAGCTAGGCCAGGTTTGTTAGAGACGCTTTCAGAGCACCCTGTCTCATTCTCATGTGACATCTGAAATGGTGGACTTGTGTTGTGGTGTAGTGCGGTCGATCCTTCCAACTTGACTGTTGATCTTCATGTTGATCTACATGTTAACAGTTATTTTCCATATATGTTAATCTTTTGACTATCTTTACAATAATCCAGTTAATCTCAAAACTGTTGCAGCACAGTTTTCTGGAGGTCTAAGGGGTTTCTTCAACTTTTCTAACTTTGACTTTTTGCTGTTTCCTATTCCTGATAGCTTTTAGATTTTAGATTTGCAGGTTAACATGAGTTTTATGCATAAGAGAAATGCAGTTCTACCTGAAAGTCTTTCAGATGGTGTAACATATTAGGGTTTGCCGAAGGCCTGCTACTATTAGTCATAATTCAATAGCTGACTGCTTTTTCAGTTGTTTGGGTAGCCTTAAAAGCTTCTTAGGAGGTCAGTAACAAAATTAAAGATGAGTCAAGTAGTATCAGATAAAACATTTTATTTTATTTTTAGATAGATGTGACCGCAAATATATATCAAAGAATAGTAACAAAAACAAAGTAAAGTGGAATGAGAGGCAAAACAGGCTTTTGGACCTGTGTGATCTTCTTAAACTACTAAAAAATTAATATGCACAAAGATGAGTATAGAAACTATTCATTGTAAAAGAAAGAAAAACTGTCATAGTTTTTGTTATTATTTCTTAACTAATTGAATATGATGGTGTCACTCGTGGCTTCTGGTAGATATTTTAATTGTTGTAAAAATACATCTCCTTCACACTCTTCCATAGAGCCTAAAGGTCAAACATGAGGTTGGCAAGGTTTGTCCCCCAGTGCTACACCATCTTCTCCCTCACCACCATTACCATAATGCCCTCTTTCATCTCTGACATCATCCACAGCTGTTGACTCTTCCATCCCATCCTCTCCCAGCAGATGGAGAAAGCCTTTTGCTTGACGTGCTGCGAGTGTGTGACCCTGCAAATCGATTTGTTTCAGCTGGTGATTCAAACCTGTCTGCTGCCCCCACCACCTTTCACACACACAATCTCTCTCTTTGTGGCCTTTTACCTCTGAGTCTTTCTCTTATAGGCAAATCTGGTAGCAGCATTTGAGCAGAGTCTGCAACTGATGACAGCACGCCTGCAGACACTGTCAGTCTCCTCAGACCAAAAGGTATCTCTGCAATATCACACTGATGATTGAATACTATACCAGTAGTGAAGTCTGTGACGGTTTCCATTTATTTTTTGAAGAGAAAAGTGTGTACCACTAGAAGCATGCCATAAACAATCTCTTACAACTGAAAGGCAAAGTAGAACAGAAATTACTGCATAATCAGCAAATAAGTTGCAGTGATGATGATCATAAACTATGAACTCGGCTTATTATATTAGTTTTGTCAGTGAAAAAGAGACTACCAAGTGACATAGCTGTCATGAAAATGAGACGTGAGTCATGAAGGGATTTCGATGTTGTCACTCAACACAACCTGACATCCTTAGTGAAAGCTAAGAGGCATTCCACAGTCCTTAGTACAGAATAGTCTTGGCTCAGTTATCAACCCATCAGCTAACATGAACACTTACTGATGTTTCCTTCAGGACTCTGAGCTCACTGAATTGAAGGATACCATTGAGATTCTGAAGGCCAAAAATACTGAAGCCCAGGAAATCATTCAGGGGGCCCTCAGTAATCCGGACGTCCCACCTCAAGGTACAGACTGTGCTGTGGATGTGCAGTAGGATTAGGACTATCCATATACAGTACTTCTATCTTCATATTCAACTCTTATATTTCCTTTTGGATATTCAGAGCTGCAGATCAACCGCCAGAACTCCTCAGAAAGCCTCTCCAGTCTTACCAGCACCACGAGCCACTCAAGTATGGGTAGTCTCAAGGAGCAGGAGGCCAAGAAGAAGAAGAAGAAGAGCTGGGTGAGGAAACACTAGTCACTGACTGATTTAATGTTTGCATAAGACATCTGAAGCAACATCAGGAGTCCTAACATACTGTCCTGCGTCACCGCCACACAGGTCAGTATGTTAGGGAAAACAAATACATTCTGAAAATTTTCTCCAGATTGTCAGCGAACACGATGAAATTACAATATTAGTATCAATTTCAGAATTGAACTGAATTAATTTTCTGAAATTATTTAGGTTAGGTCAGTTATGTATGTAAACAATGCCAGATTCTCAACAGAATTTGACCAAATTTAGTGACTGTGTTGATTAACCCAAAATTATGAAATTCAGTTGTGGGATTTTTGTGCTTTTTGTGTCACATACAACAATGCATGGTGAAGTTATAGTACTGTAATTACATATAATTATAACAATTATAAGGTGATTCAAGGGTTTGAAGGATGACTATTGTAAATGTATGAACATGTCTTGCTTTTATCAGTTATTGTTGCGTTGTGTGTTCAGTCTGAAAAAAATTGTTGTCCTACTTTGTGGTTCTGCATGTGTGTATGTGTGATTCTGGTCTCTCTGGTCTCTCCCTCATGCTGCCCCGCTTTTTATTTTAGGTCTTCGAGGTGAGTGTTGTTGCTACAATAAATAAAACCCAAACCCGTTCCCCTCCTGTCTTCATGTACTTTGAGTCATACTTCCTAAATGTTTGGAAACTTTCTGTCATCCCTGTTTTTTTTAAACCTACCAAATCACTGTATGATTTGATCATGTTTTATTAATAATGATAGACTCATGGTTATAGCTACTGATACAATAAGATAATCTAAATCTAGATAAACATTATTTAGTGTCCTGTAGACTTCAAACTGCTGTTACTGATGTAAATAAACTTAACATGTTCATGGTTTTCAGAAACTGAAAACTGTCAACATGTTAAATAGTTTTATTAACTCAGTTGCTGCAAATTTAACATTACACCAGCTTTTTTGTTTTGGACATTTTATTTGCCTACTATTTCATTAAAAAAATCCACATGCTGTCACTTTTTATGAATTTCTTTTTGATTTTGTCCTGCTTTTATTCTTTTTTTTTTTTCAGGCCTGTCACTTACTGCATCTTGGTTACATATTTATTCTCCCAACAGTTACGCAGCTCATTCAACAAGGCTTTTAGTAAGAAGGGCTCCAAGCCAACTGGGCCGTATGCTGACATCGAAGAGATTGCCACCCCAGAATCCTCAGCACCTTCCTCACCCAAAGTCCACCATGATGGAGATAACCCTTCAGTGTCAATGAAATCTTCAGCCTCTGCGTCATCATCCAGGTAATCCTCCCCCATGGATCTTCTGGATAGTTCATTTTATTTGCATATCAAATACCTAATTGAATTATAACCAAAATAAATCAGATTGTCAAAAATATTTGCAGATGTGAAAATAGATTATTACAGAACTCTATAGTGTCTGTAAATTTGTTCATTTGCTGTCATTCCTCTGATCCATGCTACACTACTGTAATGGTGTCTTACCTAATTTCATTGTATCTAGACTCTCTGATGGGGGTGAGGCAGGAGATGATAAGGTTGTAACAGAACTGCGTACAGAGCTGTGGGAGAAGGAGCGTAAACTGACAGACATCCGCCTGGAGGCTCTGAGCTCTGCCCATCAGCTGGAACAGCTGCAGGAGGCCATGAACAGCATGCAGGTATGTGTGATTTTTCTTTTTTGGTTAGTTTTATGAAAAGGAGCAGTATTTGATGCTCCATACTGGATATAAATATTTGAAGGTTAGCCTAGTGTATTTTATTCTCCAGTTGGATATCTATTGTATGAAGGGATTTGTTGTGATCAGTTGCTCTTGTATTTTTGTAAATTTTTAAGCTTCAGCGTTGTGAATACAAAATTTGGAATTGGTGAACAGTGTGGTAATTTCTAATTTTGTTTATAGAGGACAATAGAGAACTTAAAGACTGAGAACGACCAATTGAAGACAGGTACTCTGTCTCCCTGTCCGTCTCCTGGACCCTCCAACTCTGTCTCCCAGTCCTCAGGTCTCACTGCTTTGGGAAGCTCATCACCCCGACAGTCAGTAGCCATGCACATGCCTAAAAGCTACAGCAGAGGACTGAGTGAGGGGAGCAGCTCAGGTACAGCTCTATGACATGTTTATAGGTAATAGGAATGCAACTGTGTGGCAGATAAATGGGCATAACACTTAGATTTAAAAAAAATTCACAAACACAAGACAGTAAAAATAATTATCTTTAAACTGCAACTTTAAATAATTTTTATTTACAAAAATGAAGAGGGGAAGAGCATGTCTATCAAAATGATAAGAAGAGTCATAACTTCTCAACCAAAACTATTTGAACAAAAATTCCATTTGGTATAATTCACTATCACTGAATCATTGGAGTCCTTTTCCAGAAGCACCATAATTGTCTTATATTGTTATTTAGAATGTGCATATAAAGTAATTTCTGATACAGTGAAAATTGTATCAGAGGCATCAAAGCAGTCATGATCCATTATTGGTCTGTGTGTTCATTTAGTACATGGCAGCATGCCAAATCATATTACTTCTTCTATTTGACACCGTACTATTTGAAAAAAGCCCTGCTTTTATTATGAAGGTCAGACGTCTATATGCCCATTAATGTACTGCTATGATATTTTTTAAAATACCTAGTTTGCTATTCTGTTGAACAGTAAATATTAAGAATAAAAATTATAAAGCAAAATTACCACTGCTTGTTTCAACTTGTGTTTCAGCTTTTTCTTTTTCTGTTTATATACTATTTATATACTACTTATTTACTACTTAGCAGATATCCACGCTGCAGATTCTCTCAGCATTTCCTCACAGAGAGATGACCATCGTGTTAGGGTGGTGGTTTGTGTTGCTGATCTACATGTCTTCAAAGATGTATGTTTTTTTCATTTGCTTTTTCTACACGCTCCTTTTCCTCTTAAATTGCCTGTGTCACCTATTAATCACCTATTAACTTCATTTTGTGTCAACAGGAAGTTAAACAGCAGGATTTCTTTGTCGGCACTGTCAGAGTGAATGGCAGGATGGACTGGGTCATGCTTGACTCAGCTGTCAGTCAAGCTTTTAAGGTGAGAAGCCTTCTTTTAAGAACTTGGCTCAATGCAACCTGTTGAAGAACTGAATGCAAGATTACATGAAGCATGCTTACATTTCTAATTCAGCTGTCACAGCAACAAGCATCAAGAGTACATCTTCTGCTCATAGGTGTAAAATAAGACAGAGACCATATACTGTATATAGAGGTGCATCTGAAAAAAATTATAATATCATGAAAAGTTTGTTTTTTTCAGAATTTAATTCAAAAAGGTAAACTTTCACATTCTACAAAGTGAAATAAAGTGAACTGTTTAAATCCTTTTTGTTTTAATTTTGATGATTCATGAAGCTCATGAAAATTAGAAGTCCAGTGTCTCAGATTATTAGAATATATCCTTAGATCACAAAAGGATTTACAATACAGAAATGCCCAACATCTGATAAGTATGTTCATTTATACACTCAGTACTTGGTTGGAGCTCCTTCATATGAATTACTGCATCAATGCAATGTGGTATGGCGGTGATGAGCTAGAGGCACTGCTGATATATTATTGAAGCCCAGGCTGCTTTGTTAGCAGCCTTCGACTCCTCTGTATTTTTGGGTCGAGTGTTTCTCATCTTCCTCTTGATGATACTCCATAGATTCTCTATGACACTCAGGTCAGGTGAGTTGGCTGGCCATTCAAGCGCAGTAATAACATGGTCAGCAAACCATTTGTTAGTAGTTTTGGCATTGTGGGCAAGTGTTAAGTTCTACTGGAAAGGAAATAGGCATCTCCTTAAAACTTTTCAGCAGATGGAAGCATGAAGTGCTCTAAAACCTCCTGGTAGACAGCTGCAATGACTTTGGACTTGATAAGCACAGCACCAACACCAGCAGATAACATGGCACCCCAAACCATCACAGACTGTGGAAACTTCACACTGGATTTCAGACATCTTGGATTCTGTGCCTCTCTACTCTTCCTCCAGACTCTGGGACTTGATTTCTAAATGAAATGCACCATTTACTTTCCTCTGAAAAGAGGACTTTGGACCACTGATCAGCAGTCCAGTTCTTTTTCTCCTTAGCCCAGGTAAGACACTTCTGACATTGTCTCTGGTTCAGGAGTGGCTTGATTTTAGGAATGCGACAGTTGTAGTCCCTTTCCTGAAAATGTTTATGCATGGTGGCTCTTGATGCACTGACACAAGCCTCAGTCCACTCCTTGGGAAGCTCTACCAAGTTCTTGAATCAACGTTTTTTGATAATCCTCTCAAGGCTGCAGCCATCCCTTTTGCTTATACACCTTTTCCTACCACACTTTTCCCCTCCAGTCAACTTTCCATTAATATGCTTCAACACAGCATTGTGTGAACAGCCAACCTTTTCAGCAGTGACCTTCTGTAGCTTACCCTCCTTGTGGAGTGTGTAGATGATCGTCACCTGGACAACTGTCAAGTCAGCAGTCTTCCCCATGATTGTGGTGTACTGCATGTACTGAACTAGAGCGAACTGTATTTATACTGTTTGAATAGTAATTTACTTCAATTCAAAATGAATTATTCTAATAACGGCTGAAGGCCTTAATTATCAAAATTAAAATTAGAAAAAAGCTTGAAACATTGTAGTTTCCAGTTAATGATTCTACAATGTATTGAATTTCCACTTTCTTAAATAATTGATGGAAAATATTGAACTTTTTCACAATATTCAAATTTTTTCAGACGCACCTGTACACACTTAATAAACCTTAGGTTTTATGACAAGGATACTAAAACAGGTTTGAAATGTCATTTATTTCATTTATATGGTGGTAATGTATTGGTAAAAAAGATTGTGCTAATGAGCAGGATCCATAGTACCTCTAAAACATTTATCATTTCGCCTCATACTGTACATGGTTTTCTCTCTGTAATCACGAAATCTTGTTAATTTAGTTTTGCTCAGTTCTACATTTCTTTACTTTTTATTCCAGGTTTATATAGCCAAGGTGGACCCCACCTCTAGTCTGGGCCTGTCTACAGACTCCATCTACAGTTACAGTATGGGTCACATTAAGAGAGTGCTGGGAGGAGAAGCTCCTGAGACACAACCCTCTCGCTGCATGTCACGAGGCCCCAGCGGCATCACAGTGGCACTGAAAGGTTGACATAAAATGTATAATTTGTAAAGTTGTATTAACTTTAAGTTAATCTTACTCAGATTTAGAGTAAATTAATTCAGGACAGCACTGAAATGTGAAGTTAAATTCAGCATTAAACTTTTTGTTGTTAATTTTGATGTAATTTGTAATGTAAATTTAGCAATAATTTACTAACATCAGAAAGAATTTTCTCAAACTTTCTCATTCAAATAGGATGCATTTTAATAACTAAATTTGTGTCAGTCCTTAGTGATGTTTGGCCCAGTGTTGCTTTTTTGCCTTGAATTTTCTTCTATGTAACCATTTGTGGTCAAAGCCACTGAACTGAGCTCTTCTGATCCTCAACCACAACAGCTGATGAGCTCATTATTTCTCCCGAAAAATGTTTTTTTTTTTCCTTGGGAATATTGACTCTGCCTCATTGACAGTTGTGGCCGGAGTCATTATATTCTCATGTTGTCCATACTTCTGTTCCATTCTCATGAACATGATATCTCATGATGTCATTTAGTTTTATTTAAGGAAAAGGTCATTAGAATTTGATGGTCAAAAGTAAAGGTTATTCTACCCCACAAAAACTGTTTTTGGCCATAACACAAGAATTCATTTGCAAATCATAACACAATTCAACACAAATGTCAAACAGGATAAAATTAAGTGATCAGACTTTGTATCTAGAAGGTCAAAGGTGATGTCTAGACAGACATAGATGTAAACTACAACTGGAATGGTGGGCAGAGGCATGGTTGGTTATACTATGCATATGAGCTTAGCATTATCACAGGAATGGATATATTTGAGTTATATGCATTTTCCCTTCAGCACTGTTTTGTTTTTTTGAGTAGCACATATGTTGAGCCCATCAGTGATTCTAAACCAGAGCAATGATCAGTGAGGACAGTCATGGTTCAGGTTTGGTAGTCGACCCCTCTCCACCTTCACATGCAGGAATGCGAGGAGCAAAGTGCTAGGAGAGCTGGGAAAGCAGTGGCAGCCCAGACAGGGCTCTGAGTAACATGATCTCAGGGCAGTGAGGGCCAGCTGGTTGACCAGCCTCAGACACATGGGCCCCATAGATGTTAAGGAAGACTGCACTTCTGCAGGCTGGGGGATGGGGGTGCACAGACTTCCTACACTTGATGCAAAGCTATTTTCAGAGTGAAATGCTTGAGCTCTGTGCTGCTTATGAAGGACGTGCACGGTAATATAAATCCGTTTTCACAACATCTTCTTACTGAAGCCTGTCCTGTTTGTAATGTGTATTCTTTCTGGTATAGATATTAACAGAATTCCAATCAGGCACTTGAATATCAAGTATCAAACTGCACTTTATCACCAGCTCTGAAATGTTCTGTGTAATTAGCAGATAGTCATCTACTTTATTGTTTATTACAGCAGTTCATCAGACAGGTCATTCTCCCTTTCCCCTCACTATGCTCAGGTTTGAAGGAGAAGTGTGTGGACAGCCTGGTATTTGAAACTCTCATTCCCAAACCCATGATGCAACACTACATAAGTCTTCTACTCAAACATCGCCGCCTGATCCTGTCTGGGCCGAGTGGGACGGGGAAGACGTACCTTGCTTCCCGGCTGGCTGAGTACCTGGTGGATCGCAGTGCTCGCGAAGTCACAGGTGGCATTGTGGTCACTTTTAACATGCACCGCCAGTCATGCAAGGTAACAGAAACTAATGTGCTATAAAAATCCTTACAGTGCTGAGTGTGTCCAGTCTGTCATAATGTTATTTTACTCTTATCTTATATTGCAATCTCTCTCTTTCTTTGTAGGATCTGCAGCTTTATCTCTCTAATTTGGCTAATCAAATAGACCGGGAAAGCAGTACATCAGAAATACCTCTGGTGGTCATTCTGGACGATATTCATGATCCTGCTTCCATCAGTGAACTTGTCAATGGTGCTCTCACCTGCAAATATCACAAATGGTAAATTTCCCGTACACAAGTGCAACTAGCTGAAGTATATTTATATAAGTGCTGAATGTAGCCTTAACTCTGTAATATTGTTTCTGCATTTAGTCCTTACATTATTGGAACAAGCAATCAGCCAGTGAAGATGACAGCAAACCATGGCCTGCATCTTAGCTTCAGGTTGGTTATGAAAAAAGGATTTGACTATGTAACTGATGATATGTAACAATATTTTGTTGAACCAATTAATACAGGTAGAATAATTTTTATATGTTTGATTGAATAATACTGTCCCAGTACTGAAGTAAGATGATAGTGATAGCCATCCAAATGTCACAAGACCAAATGAAGTCTTTATAAATATTAAAAATAAATAAATATTAGTTCTGATGCTGATGGTTTAATTGGTCAAAGTATAGTAATCATAGTATCAGTAGTTTATAAAGAATGGTCCATTCCTATCAGTTTATCATTAGCTGTAAACTATAAAGTATCTAATGCTGGTGTAGATTAGAGGGATACCTACTTAAGTAGTCTCATGTTGTGATTTTTTGCTAATGCTTTTCATTGTCTCAGGATGGTGACCTTCTCCAATAATGTGGAGCCAGCCAATGGCTTCCTTGTGCGATATTTGCACAGGAAGTTGATGGAGTCCGAAGATGAGAGGAGCTTGACCAATGAGGACCTAATCAGGGTGTTAGACTGGGTTCCCAAATTGTGGTATCATTTGCACACCTTCCTAGAGAAACACAGCACATCAGACTTCCTCATAGGTATGAAGCCCTCGAGACAGAGCATAACTCTAGGGCTGAAGAAACTGTTTAATTTGTATGAATGATGTAATCTTTTCCTTAATGCATCCTCACTCTTCTTTCTCATGTTTCCTCTTCAGGCCCTTGCTTTTTCTTGTCCTGTCCAGTCACAGTGGATGAATTTCAATCATGGTTCATTGATCTTTGGAACCACTCTATTATACCATACCTGCAAGAAGGGGCCAAGGATGGCATCAAGGTGAGATTCCAATAAGCAGTGTTGGCTTTATTAGGGTATTCAGAGGTATTCAGCCTCCATGTTGCAAAGCCGTCCAGTGCATCTGCACAGGAGCAAGACTAGTGTGAGCATATTTTATCATCACCTGTAATGAAAATATTAGATATCTAGTGAGGTAGTTTAAAAGTGCACACCTGGTCATATATGAATTATAAAGTCCTAGCACCACGTGGAGCACCTCACACCCTGCTATTAAAAATGTCAGCTGGAAAGTCAGTCCCACTTAATGTCAGCTGGAAAGGCAGGCACGCTAGTGACAAGTTTCAGAGGAGAAACCAGATAAACAGAAAGCAATTGCTCCGTCTCAATTTCTATCACCTTTTCTGTTACCATTACAATTTCATAGTTAGATTATTTTTTTTAGCTTAAAACTTTCCATGTTGTTATCCAACACTGGTCTATGCTCAATGATGAGTATTTTGACTGACTAAAATGCATCTATTTTTCAAAGTGATGATTTGAATCAGTGTTTACAGGGCAGTCCTAATGAGAACAAATCCAAGAAAATTCTTGTTTGAATAAAAACTACTGAAGACTAATTTGCAGTTCGATTAGTCTCTGGAAGCACCATTGGCTTTCCTTTCACAGGAAATGCTATGCTTTAATTTTACTTTGCTGTTATGTGTGACTTCTTAGGTCCATGGCCAAAAGGCAGTATGGGAGGACCCAGTGGAGTGGGTGAGAGGCACCTTGCCTTGGCCATCTGCCCAGCAGGACCAGGCAAAGTTGTTCCACTTACCTCCTCCCAGCATCAGCTCCAGCAGCCCCTGTCAGCCCAGCGAGGAGAGGCCTCACAAGGAGACCCCGCCCAGCTCCATGGAAAATGATCCTCTGGTAATAGAGACTGTGTCCTGATACTTTCTATTATCTTTTAAACTGATCTGAATATTGCATAAGTTCTGATTTCCCAACTCTTTCTTTTCTGTTATAGATGGCAATGCTTTTGAAACTTCAAGAGGCTGCCAATTACATTGAATCCCCAGACAAAGAAGATCCTTGCCTGCCTAAACTTTGAACACAAAGCTCACACTTAACACTTAGTACTTCAGATTTTTAATTTTTGCTCACTGTACTGATGCAGTGCATTTTCAGGAACACATGGACCTTCAGAACTGGTTAGGGGGCTATTTAAAAACATCATTCCTGCAGGAGAAGGTTGAAAGTATGACCTATTAATTCCAAATCATTTTAACCCATACAGTATTTTCAAAAAAACTGTTCACAAGTATTGCGTGAAAAGCTGTATTCTCTTACTTAACTATATATTTAACAATCACTTCACATAAATCAGATATCTATATCACCATGTTAGCCCTCAGTACTTTTAGATTGGTGCTAGCGGATCATTATGAAATCCATCATCTCAGCACTTCAACTTCAGGGGATTTCTGCAACAATACACACGGTCCATTCTGCTTTATGCTCAAGGGCATCATGGGATATGAAGTGCTTGTCAAATAGAGCTATTTTCAATTAATGGTGACTCATTTTGGAAAAGAGTATGACAGCATCACAGATGCCACTGTTTCTTGCAAAGTTCTTTGGTACATATCTACTGTATAAGTTTTTGAAGGCCAAATCTTATACATATGCAATCTTGAACTCTACAGCCCGAGCAGGTGAAACTTATAATATGCCTTAAGAACAAAGACATCAATGTCACTTCTAGTTAAGCAAAATATACTGGTGCTTTTATCAATACCATCCTAAGACAGTGAGTTGTTTCTTCAGCTCTCTCTATTATGTATTTCAATTCATCACAGTTATGTCTCAGAGCAAAAAATTCTGAACACTCTAAGATTAATTTTCAAAATATATTTTCACATATTTTTTCCATCTTCTTTATCATTTTCAGGGTTTATGAGTTAAACTTGCTGTCATACTCTTTTGCATAAAACAAAACGTATTTATCGGTGATGTGAGTTCATCACTTTGTCGCTGCACACACAGCTTGTTTTCAAGCACTTAATTTTGCTTTAGTCACTACTTAACTTAAAACAAGTAGTGCCTCAAATGTTGCCATATATATCAGGTATTAGACACTTACTACACAGGGATAATATAACTTAACAAACAACCTCTAATGAAAACAGAATGAGCAACTGCTATTAAAATCCAATTCAGATTGTTTCTTTAGAACATTTATCTAGGAAAAGGCACATTTATTTCAGATCTTTCCCCAGACATTCAGACTAGTTACTGTATATATTTTGTACATACAATCAGGCTGCACTGCAGTTACTTTATCTACATTAGTTGGTGCAAATATCTAATATACTGAACCAAATACTGTACTTTAATCATGCATATTGACTGTCAAGTTAGAGTTTTAAGTTCAGCTATGAATGTATAGAAAACACTTATACAACAGATGTATAACAGTCATGTAGGAGGTGCTTTTAAAGGAAGCCTTATCAAAGTTCCACTGCAAAACACTTTTAACAATGGCTGAGCAAGGTGGCTTTAGAGCTGCCTATTTCCATTTCATTTGTTTATGCACGTCACAAACAAAATGAACAATCTTTCACCGCTCATGCTTATTATCATCATTTAGGTGCAGTACACATGGTGCTCTTTAAAAATGTCCCAAACTGTTTTAGTGATGGATAAAAAAAAATTGCATAGATGTTCTGGGTAGGTTAGCAAAGAGTTTTCTGTCATTTCTGTCAAACACAAAAGAAATATGAAATAGATTTGGAAGATAATTTGTGATATTTCATAGGAGATGTTATTGAAAACATGTAGAGGCTGAAGTCATGTGAGATGTTATATGGTGCACACCCAAGTTGATGTGCAGTATTCATATTTGAGAACATTTTGGGTAGATGACACCGAATCTAGTGGAGAATGCTTATTCAAAGGAATGAGTAAAAATCAAAAGATTTAAATACTTTATAAAGTACTTGGTGTAGATATCTGTAAAGAAGCCCTTATGGAGTAAATGACAAATATATGGTTGTGCAAGTGGTGTTGAAGTAATTCATCTTGTCATTGTTTCGGTGCTCAGACTAAACTTCACATGAAGTAAAACCTGTAGATGAATGTTGGACCACTTTAACGACAGGTCAGTAAGAAAGTTTAAAATTATGTCTGAGCGGCTTCTTGCTTATTTGCTTTATTGCACTGTTTGCATAAGGCTGGTATCAAATATTCAAGTTAATCTGCAGCTCTGACTGGTCATTTGTAAACTAAAAAAGCTGAATGAAGAAAAGACATCAAAGAGCAAAAAAAAAGATGTCAAATGTCTAGGGACTCTCACCCTGACATCATGCCGACTTTGATTACTGTAAATATTTCAGGTATTAGACTGTATTACCAGCCCCTCTCTGATCTGTTTTGCAGGTTAACTAAAGCCATCAACTCCAGCTTCTCATCTCATTCACTGGTTGTTGTGCCTGTTGCTCTGTGGTAGCTGTGATTTGTGTTTGCTTGCTAGTGTATCGGGACTATGCAGCAACTTCTACTGGTGTTGGCAATCAGCAAATGTCTGAACTTCACAAGCAAACAGTGTGTTTTCATTTGGTCAGTCTTTGAGTTCTTAATTCGGACCAAACTGCACCACAAGAATAGAGTGTCAGCTGGAGATACAGAGCCTTAAAGAGAGGAGGATTTGTTTGGTAATACGTAGAAGACAGGGTTCATAAATATAGTTAAAGAAGTTCAGCTGATGTGTTTTGTCCTTATGAATGGCAACTGAAGTAATGCAACTGGACTTGTAAATGGTCAAATGATGATTAAAAATAAAAAGGAAGATTAAAAATCAAATCGTAAGCCTGAAATAGTTAGCAGCTGGCAATAGTTGGCATTAAACCAGATAAACAGATAGATCTGATATCTTAGGCCAATACAGGTTGCTGAATAGTCATATTTTCGCAAAGCTTGTTGTGGACTAAACTAAGTTAAAAAAACAAACAAACAATGTTACGCTGTATCCAGTGTCACTGATGTGCAAATGTCAAGGGTTTCCAAGTGTTGTAAATGCATGTAAACTTGCTGTGTGATGAAAGAAAAATGTTAACATTAATGCATTGTTTAGGGAATTCATTGATAATAGATAATAATGTTTTCCTTTTTACTACTCAGATATTTGATATTTCTTCTTTTTTTTCTAAAGAATCCTTTGTAAAAGTTCATTTCTCTATTTTGTACAGAACATCATTGTAAAGAGTGTAAATAGGTCAGCATTCTGGATGCGGCAACAATCACTGAGGAGGAAAAACAAACTCTGTGAGAGAAAGGAAATTTCTTCAGAGTTGGGTCCAGTACACGGATAAGGCATGCTTCCGAAGGCTTTCATCCACTTATCACTGTTTGTTGGAATTAATAAAATACATGTTATATTTATTCTGTTGCTTCTTGAGTGCTTCTTGACTTAATTGAACTGTTAAATGGAACTGCAGTAACCCTTAATGAAAGGTTATAAAAAGTAATAGAGGTGATACTAAGTTGATGTTAAATTTATAATTAACTAACAGATTAAAGAAAAAATCATTTTGAAATTAGTGAAGCAGTTAATTATGTACAGTGAGTGTCACTGTGTGGGACAAACGGACATGGTGGTCTGAGTCATACATGGTGTCAGTATCTCTTACATGTAATTCACTAGGGGGCGGCGTCTGAATCTGCCGAGCCATATATAAGCCTAGCACCCCCGCAGGAATGATGGCATTGGATACAGTTTGAAGGACTTAAACGAGCTGGGAATTAGCTGCCACCTCCAACATGCCGTCCAAGCCTGCCCCAATCAAGAAGGCGGCTAAGAAAGAACCAGCCAAGAAAGAGGAGGCGAAGGCTCCAGAGCCGGCTCCAGAGCCCGCTCCTGCCGAGGCCCCCCCTGCCGAAGCGGCCCCAGCCGAGGAACAGGCCCCTGCTGCCGAGGGAGAGGCCCCACCACCTGCAGATGGTAAAGCCCCGTGCGCAGCAGGATCTGAAACATTTTGAAACATCACCCTTGATTATACGCATGGTCCACCTTTTGTTATTTTTCTTGGTGGCTTAGCGTTTGATAAGTTGTTAACCCTTTAATTAATCCGATGGTAACTTCATACGCGTGTGAATGTTCTGTGGTTACTGACAGTAAATTGTAGTAATCGAAATCACACTGATGACCAACTACATCATCTGCTTGCTTTTAACTTCCTCATTTGTAAAAGTTTAAAAAAATCATGGGCTGCTCCTAATATGGGCTTTCACACATTCATGAAGGCCTCATACTTTTGTCTTACAATTAAATAATCCTAAAAATCAGACTGCGTTAGGAAAATCCTTCACTGGTGTGCTGTGCTCACACGACAGTCTGACGTATGTTGACAGTGCATATTTACTGACAAAAATAAGTTTATCTGTAGTTTATAACACTGAACATCATCTTGAGTGAACATTGATTTAGCCATCTAACATCTACATCAGCTGCTCCCGCTCACTGAGCGCTGACTTCAGTTCAGCCTCTGATGGTGTGACGCACACACACGAGTGTATCTGTAACCACCTTACTTATCCCTTGCTTCTTATTTTAGTTTTTCTTTTTTATTTGAATCATTGAACTTTTGTAGCATGTTGAAAATGCTATGTACTGTTTGGGAAATGTTATACATGATATATCATAAAACTGAGTACACTAGAGTACACTAACCTCTCATATCAGCTGTCACTTGTGCTTTAGAGGAATTGCCAGCTGCCTCCGCTGAGGCCCCTGCTGGTGGTAATTTAAAAGACTTTTCCTATAGTAGAGTAATTAAACGTTAAACCCGTTTTGGAAAATCTAACTGCACTAGCTGACTTATTGATAAAACTTTCTACAGTGTTTAGTCTCAACACATGCCCTATCTTCTTAATTGATTAAATATTAATATCTAACATTTAATAACAGCTACTGTGAATGCAGCCACAGAGGAAGCTGCTCTGGCAGCAGTCACAGAAACTCCTGCTGGTGCTGAACCAACCTGCAAAAATAGAAAATGTTCCTGTTCACTCTTCTCTCTTCAATAACTGAATTGATTTTGTTATTTGAGACTAATTGGATGAAAACCCTCCATGTCATAGCATTGTTAATCCTTTGACTTCCCAGTAAAGGAGACAGAGAGCTGTGAGATGCATAACTGGATTATATTTGATGCTGTCGCTCTGCTCATTATATGCTGCCAACAATAATACAAATGCCTGTTTAACATCAGCTGAACCTGCTGAGGCGCCTGCACCAGAAGAGCCTAAACCACCCACACCTCCTCCACCCAAAGGTAACCTTTTCTTTAAAAAGAAAACTTTACTTCAAAGACATATGAATCTTATTTCATCACTTGCTATCTTATTATCAGAATGTTAGAATAGGAAACTGCTTTCCCAAAGCTTTGTCTTTGATATTTATGCATGGTATAATTGTATATTTTTATGGCATCTGCAGAGCCCACAAGTGCTCCTGTGGATCTGTTTGTTGAGGATAAGAACGACACCTCGGTCACTATCATTTGGAGTCAGCCAGAGAACATTGGGCCTTCAGGTCTGGATGGGTACACCATTGAAGTCTGCAAGGATGGAAGTAAGTCCTGCTCTGCTTTGAACCAGGTGCACCATAAACCAGCATGTGCACGAAAGGGGTCAGATAGTGGTATTAATACACCGTGACAGAAATGTCAGCTGACCTTTGAATTACTTTTTCAGCTGCAGATTTTAGGGTTTTATATGAGAAACCATCATACATCTTTAAATGCACCATAGTTTTTTTTTTTTTTGGTTTTTTTTTATTTTTTTTTTTTTTATAAAATCCACA
>VUQI01063404.1:23065-34978 GCA_015106735.1 Paratilapia polleni | reverse complement strand
TGTATCGTTTTTCTTTATGTTTTTTTTTTTAAATACAGCCAGAAAATTGTTAAATTTCTGTTTTAATGTGGGTCAGCCACATCAGCAGCAGCTGTCCCTGAAGTGTCAGTCGCAGAGTTATATCATGAGCTACCTAACTTCTCCCTACAAGGAAAGAGGCATTTCAGGAGCCGCTGTGGTCTTACTGGAGGTTCTGCATTTAGACTTACAGCACTAAGCTAATGTCAGCAGCAGTACTGTGCAGGCTTGATTTAGCAGACCCACACAGCAATTTAATGTCTGACAATAAAAATTAACCATTGCAAAGCTGCAAAACAAGTAGTGCTCACTGCCCTAATTTATTCTTAGGTTCTCGTAATCTGTAAAAATAAGATTTGTTCAAGTCAGTTTACCTCTCGATTGCATATTCAGCGGACTTGTCCTTTGATAAACAACAGCCAGACATTCATCATTGTGTGTAATTTTTCTCATCCAGCTGAGGACTGGAAAGCAGTCAATGACAAATTGCAGAAGTCCTGCCGCTTTGTTATCAAGAACCAAACCACTGGTGATCGTCTGAAGATCCGCGTGGTTGCTGTGAACGAAGGCGGCCGCAGCCCCCCTGTCGCCCTCCCTGAGCCTGTGCTGGTGAAAGAAGTTGCTGGTAAGATGTGCTTGCAAAGAGAGCAAGTGAGCACCTTTTCATTAGAGAAAATAATATAGTATAACATGTATTAATGACAAAATGTGCATTTTCTGTATGGGAACCAGCCAGTCCCTTCCCCCCAGAAAATTTCCCGAAATGCTAAAAATGTCAAATTAGATCACCTTTATGGATCCCTGAGGAAAGACCAGTGGAGTGGGAGCCTAAATAACCTCAAAACAACACTAGAAGTTGCTGTTATAAATAACGATAAACATAAAACACAAAAGCAATAAGATTTAACATATTAACCATGTGCACAAATACAGGTACTCTGTGACATGAGGAATTATTGCACTATTCATTATTTACAAGCTAAAATAAAGGGTACTAAATCCTGAATCAACTTTTAGTATTTAATGCTAAAAGCTAGGTGTATTGAGACACAAATAATCAACAAAAAAAGGCCATTTTCTACTCTCATTTCCCATTTATTATATTAGGGCTATTTAAGAAATTCACCAGAGAAGAGAAATAAAATAGTAGAGTTTCTACATAATACATATGAAATTAGACTTTCTCCCAGTTGCTAAATGATTAGATTAACCCATTTTGGAAAGCATGTTAAAATAGAAACAGAGAGAAAGGGGAGTTGTAAAGTGCAGGAGTCAAACATTAGAAGCTCAGCAATGTTTTCTTCTCAGCTGTCCATGTCCTGTTGGCACATGCCTGCAGTGCTGCATTTTAAAACAGTGGTCTTCTCTCTCATTTCCACTTTGAGTTGAAACCCCAATCCAGCTGGCAACAGTGTAATAATTACACACTTGATAAGTAGACAGTTTTACTGATGCTGCACACCTTATAGTGTTAATCATAGACAGTATGTATATCTGAAGGGATCTGAGTTGATGATGATGATGATTGGACCCTGAGGGCTTTATAAGGAGGAGCTGCATGACTTTGGCTCCCTCACAAATCATCGTTATGCGTAATGGAGAGTCAGACAGGGAGGGAAGGCAACTTGATCCCAGCTGAACTGGCAGTCTTTCAATAGTCACATTCACCAACGTGTTCACCATAGCGGGAGGTCCACATATAGAATCAACTTATGAATGGTTTCCTACAAAATGACCACAAAGCTTTAGAAAATAACTGGGATGTCCATGCTATTAACACGGACTTTTCTGTGGAGGGTTTGGCATTGCTTTGTGATCCCTGCCAGGATTCATGCTGAGGGGAATGTCAGACTCCCTTCTGCAAGATCGATGGTGTCAAGTGATCTGAGTGCAAGCATTTAAGGGAAGGGGGAGAGAGGGGGTGGATGGCAAATTCCAGCGTGTCCTGACTCAGAGCATAGAGGGGGTGGTGGGTATCCTTCTAACCTCTCAGATGACACCTAAATCTCATGACACCTCCGGAGATTCTCTGTTTATCTTGAAACATGCCACAGACTTTACAGTGAGAATCTTCATTAAGGTTAATCCTCTCCACATTAAGTGATAAGACACTTAAGATCCAGTGTATATTTTTTAATACCTCATCTCACTCTCTTTTCCTTTTCTAAAGTGCATGATTTATATCCCACTTGATGTTTACTAATCATTTGCTTTTAGGAGTTTCTGTATCCTGCTTATTTCAACTGTGATTTTAATGCATTCTGATGTGAGAGGGAGTAACCGAATCTCCAAATCTCCATGCGTCATAAGAAGTGATATACTAACTACAGTATGCCTGCTTTATTTAGAGACCTGACAAATGTCACTCTGCTGCACTCAGCAGGTGTTGCATCTCTGCAAATCACTTTTACAAACAAACTAGAGTAAGATACTTCCAAGTGTTTAAGCAACTGAAAAATTTCTGTTTTTCATTCCCTATTTACCGATTTTGAGCTCTCAGTTTTCAACAATTACATAATGAATTGCACAACAGAGCACATACAAACTTCTCTAATATGCAAAAATATGTAGTAAAAAAAAACTTTGAAAATGACATGACACTGATCTCAGTGTATTTCACTATGTGTGTATATATATATATATATATATATATATATATATATATATTGCACAAGATATATTGCACAAGATTATGACATGCACATACAGGTGTGTATATATACACACCTGTATGTGCATGTCATGATCTTGTTTTGCATTAAATAGATCCAAAGACTGTATATAAAAGATAGAAATAGTTTTTGGGTCTGAAGAGTGAAGCCAACATGGACGAGCATTAAATTTGCATTCTTTGCAATGGCCAGCAGGGGCCTGCTCCTCTGGTTGCAAAAAGACCTCAGATTGAATAGAAGTCTATGGGGAAGTAACACAACTTTTTGTTTGGTTTATGATCGCACTAAACATTTTCCTAATCTGTTTATTTCTCAATCAATAATTAAAATTTTTTTTTAATACAACATGATGTTAATCATGTTAAGCATTGTATAAATATTGTATAAATGTGCCAGCTACAATAACCACCAATTATTTTGCTCATTGTTTTTCTCTCTAGATCGTCCCAAGGTCCGCTTGCCTCGTTTCCTCAGGCAGAGATTTGTTGCTAAAGTTGGAAAAAAGATCAATCTGACCATCCCCTTCACAGTAAGATTAGAATTATGTCGCACTGCATGGGTAATAAATAACACGTTCCAATTTACCGTCCGATTTCTTCGTATCTCAGGGCAAACCCAAACCTGTGGTCACCTGGACAAAGAATGGGCAGCCCCTTGACCCAAAGAGGGTGAACATCCGCAGCACCGAGAGAGACAGCATCCTGTTTATCCGTGAAGCTGAGAGAGATGACTCTGGAGTATACGAAATGTGTGTGAAGGTGGAGGACTTTGAGGACAAGGCTCAAATTACCCTTCAAATTGTTGGTGAGCAAATTGTTGACACTGTGAAGTGCCATTTAAAAGTGCCCTATTTGATACTTAACCCACGCCTGTTTGTTTGCAGAGCTGCCAGGGCCTCCTGCCAGTGTAAAGGTTGTGGATACCTGGGGTTTCAATGTTGCTCTGGAGTGGACTCTACCCAAAGACAACGGAAATACAGAGATCACAGGTTACACAGTGCAGAAGGCTGACAAAAAGACTGGAGTAAGTTCTCAGTACCAAAAGGCCACTACTTGTCAGGTCATAATAAATAATGCATTGTGATGATTAATAGTACCATCCCACTGATAAATTGCATACTGTATGTCCTGAATCCCCAATACATCCGCTAATAATCCATCATGTCCTCAATGTGTGTGTGTGTGTGTGTGTGTGTGTGTGTGTGTTCAAAGGACTGGTTCACTGTGTTGGAGCATTACCATAGACTGAATGCCACCATCTCAGACCTCATCATGGGTAACACCTACAAGTTCAGAGTGTTTGCTGAAAACAAGTGCGGATTGAGCGAGAGTGCTGCTGTTACAAAAGACGAGGCCAAGATCTTGAAGACAGGTACTTTTTTTTTTTCTTTTTCTTCTTCTTCTTTTTTTTTTTTAGAAAATCCCTCAAATTACTGGGCTAAAAACATGTTATCAATTAAATTAGCTTTTGACTTGAAGTGTTTTCACACATTACTCACATTTCATACCCAGGACACTGTCAGGAAAATCAGGTCGGGATTTGCTTTTTCTCACAACAGGAGACAGCCTGCTCTTGTTCCCACTAATAGAAATACTCTGTAATGTTCACCTGGTGGTGCTCCCTGGAAGGCAGTATACATGATGCCCACTTGTTCACTGAGAATTCACCAGAGAGTTACCTGCACTTTTCTGTACTTTACAATACTACATACTACAGACTTTTTGTGTTTTTCTTCCATTCTTCAGGCATTGACTACAATCCTCCTGAATACAAGGAGCATGACTTCAGCGAGGCACCCAAGTTCACCACAGCTCTGGCTGACCGAATCACTACCGTTGGCTACAGCACCAAGCTACTCTGCTCCGTCAGGGGATCCCCAAAAGTATAGTAACATTTCTTTCTTTTGGCCAAGAATCATGCTGTAACATTATTATTATTATTATTTTTACTAAAATGCCAGCTACAATCAAACATTAGCACCACAACAGGACCAATCGCAAGCTCTTGTTTGTCTCAGGCCAACAGTTGTGTGCTTTTTATTTCAATTCATTTTTTGTATTTATTAATTTGATGGAGAGCATGATCATTGATCAGCAAACTTTAGAGGTGGCCTAATGGGCAAATCTTCACCTATCCAGTTCCTAAAGTTAGAATAAAACAAAATATCATATAGATTCATGGCACACAATGTTCATACATTTACATAATACATATAAAGTAATAGAAGCTACTTCCAGTTATTACTGTTTCCATAAAATTTGCTTGGTGAGTGCATGTAAATGGTATTGGTATTCTCTTACTAATTCAGTTCAGTTATCTTTATATAGTTAAAAACAACAGTTTTCTCAAGGTGCTTTATTTTGTAAGGTAGAGAGTGGACGCCAGCAATTAGACAGTTCCCTATGAGCAAGCACTTGGCGTCAGAGTGATTAACCTACAGCTCTGCTTGCTTGTAGTCTGTCTTCAAAGTTTGATTTCCTGGCTCCATAGCTCAAGGTGTTTCACCTACTAAATGTCACACCTTTAAATCCTTGAATGTTCCTGGCTGCATTTATAGGGAGACTAATATTTAAAAGTCTAAACGAAATAAAAATGTTCAACACCTAAATCCAAATATCTGTTAGCGGGGTGGTTTAAACCTTTACTGATTAAGAAACTATTTCACTAGATTACTTTCTGGCTGCGATCTTTCTGCACATTCTCGCTGTCCAAGTGTGGGGACATACCCTTCTCCTCATTCTAAAAACTGCAGTTTCCAAGCACAACTGGATCTCTGCACACACTTTTAAAGAAAGAAGGACAATACAATAACAGCAACCAGTGCTAAACAGAAAATAGCTAGATATCCATCTTCAGAGAGCTGATCAAACGTGAAAGGGATAAGATAACCTTTGAGGAAGATGAATGCATGATATGTTCGTCACGTTTGTTTATCACACTGTTCTGATTACATTTATTGGCACATGTAAACACCAGATTGATTAAATCACAAAAAAAACGGGTGACCCCCAATCTTCATTTGGGGTCCACTATATTTTACCATTATAATTCACGTTTAGTATTAGGTCCCTGTTACTGCTGCCTATGTGATTAAACTTTAACAAAATAAAGAAGCTGGAGAAATGTTTGCTATGCTGAGGTAATTGCCAAAATATGTAGAACCTCTGGTGCAGTCCTGGGCTTTAACATTTTAAAATATGAATGTGGATGCAAAGATTAGATTTGACTACATCACCAGTGTTGCCAACTGGCTAGAAATTTCCCTAGACTACTTGTCAGTATAAACATCTTCCCTCCCTTGCACAGATTACTGTCAGTGTGCTGGCTTTGAGCCGAACATGTGGAAGATCTTCACCTGCTCCTGTTAGCCTGCTGTCTTAGCCCCCGAACCTCTCCTTTCTTTCTTCTTTCTTCTGTCTGTAATCCAGTAGATCACCAATAGGATATAGCATAAATGGTCTTGATAAAAAGGATAGAAATGGTGTTCTTCCTTATTGAAGCACAGGATGAGGCAAAGAGGCCATCACGTGTATCAATCCTTTAAGGCCACTACCATTAAAATTCCCAAACTGAGTGTGTGCTGTGTGTCTGCTTCAATTACAAAATCAAAAATATAGAAATAATACCTCTGCTCATTTATTTGCAAGATGTTTTGCTCTTTGAGCAAATTATACTGTATGAATCTGTTTGTCTACAGCCCAAGATTGAGTGGATGAAAAACCAGATGATTATCGGAGATGACCCCAAGTTTAGGCAGATCTGTGTCCAGGGTATCTGTTCCCTGGAGATCCGAAAGCCCGGCAGCTTTGACGGAGGTGTGTACTCCTGCAGAGCCAAGAATGATCTCGGAGAGGCAACTGTCAGCTGCAAGCTGGAGGTCAAACGTAAGTCAGGATCTTAAAGCTGTACTAAAATCCTTAGTCTTTTTGATGTGTGTAAAACTGGTATTTCAGTTGTAGAACTTGCTTTGCCAGTATTTGAGTTTCTGAAAAATGTATTACTTGTCTTTGTGTTATGCAGAGCCAGTGATTGCAGAGAAATAGACATTCTCACACTCACAGGTGAGAAATGTTTCTGAATTTATTTTGAATACTTTTACACTACGTTTACTCTCAGAATTTCAGTACACCAAATATATGGTTTTAAGTTAAAACAGTTAACAAATTGCTAATATTTTTGGGGTTAGCTTTTATTGTAGTGTTGTTGTAGCTGAATATTTGAGAGTTTAACAATTAAACAGGATCCAGAGGATAGGTTGATCTATGTGAGTCTAGGTGACATCAGCTTCCTAAATGACTTACTTTCCTTACTTGGTGAGAACTAAACTTGGAAAACGTGGCCTCTGCCACTGAAGTGGTCCAATCAGTAGCACCCATAAATTAAAACTGTAATGACTCCCCATGCACTCAGTTAGGAGACTTAATCACATTTCATCAACTCAGCAGCAGTAGCTGCAGTAGCTTCTTTTAAGAGCATTTTATTTGTAGGTCACTCTCTTAACACTAACCCAGTACAACACATTAAAAAATATAACAGAAATATTTATGTCTGCTTTGTTTTGAAACACTGCTATTTCTGCTTCTTTTTGCGTCTGCTTCTTTTTTTCTTCCTTCTTATTTCTTCCTACTTAAACACCTGTTGTTGCCATTTCTTCAACTGATCCAATCCCAAATTAGGATCACAACGAATGAGGCCTTTGCAGTCTCAGGTGCCTGACACAGTGTCTCTAAAATGATACATTGATATAAATGATATAGTGATGATATAAAACAATGATATAAAAAGACTTCAATAGTTTGCATTATTTCTTTGTTTCTCTGCAGGAAGGTGCTGGATTCCTGGAACAACATGTATATATGGCTGGTGACCACACTACTAAAGGGTTGTAGACTGTGATCTATCGCCAAACACAAACAAATATTATGATGAACGATTGTTATCATCACTTTATCCCTACAACTACATGTTTAAGTCCATATCCATGCCCACAATCAGCTTTTTCCCCAACAACACAGTCTATAACTAAATTATTAATTCGTCACACACTGTACCTCCCTACTTTATATCATCTTGTCAGTCTAACACGAAGAATTTTGCAGCATGGATCTACTGTTCCTCATAGGAGAACTACATGTAACATCAGTGTGTTTATACCAATAAACAATTTCATTTCTGGTTTTATTTTTTCAATACATTGTTTTCTGTAAATTGTAATCACTGCCATGTAATGGCTACTATTGTGTACAGCAGTTTAAATAAGAACGTAATATTGTGCTATGATAATCTGCAGAAAGCTCTAATGCAAAAAATAAATAAATAAAGCAGGGATCATACATGTAGTATGCGTATGTTTTTATTTTTATATAAATTAAATAGCATTGGTTTATGCCGATAAAACATATTAAAACAAGCTGGGTTTGCTGAAGCTTTTAGAATATGGTTACACTTCCTTTTATAGGCTTGTAGGTCTGATTTACTGTATTTACTAGTTTTAACTATTTTTTTCTCTAGAAAAAATGTGCTACTAATTTGAGAAAAAACAAAGACTTCAGTTGTTTCAAATACAATTAATGGATTCCATGCAGTTGTACACAAACCTTAACTTTGATCAGTTCAGGTAAGCTGAGCACTAGTTTAATTAAAAGTAAATTAAAATTAAATGTTTTCAGTACTACCTGAATGACAAATTCAGCTTTAAACTCAGCTTTGAAATTCATATGTTCTTTATAAGTTGTACCAAATGACAAACATCTTAAAAAAAATCAAGCTGTTTAAAAAAAACAAAATACATCAAACACTGTTTTAAAAAGTCAGTTTTGGACAGGGCAGAGATTGATTTAATAACGTTCCTCTACACTTTCACTACAGCAACTGAATGCATGAGGCTTTTGGCTGAAGACCAGTGAGAATCTGGAAACAGTAGTATTATTCATTTGGCTCTTACAGTCCCAAAAGTATGCTGCAGCATGCCAGAACCTCCATAATAATAATACCAGTCTATAATACTGATCTTGTAACTATTTGGTCTTGAAGTTATTGGCATAGTGATATGAAGCAGGATGCCAGAAATATCCAGGTTACAGAGACACATGGGTTCACACACAGGCTGACAAAATTAGCCCTGGTGCTCCATCTCACTTGAGTTATTTTAAGGATCAGTAGCTGGACCAGCAAAATGTGCTTTTATGTCATAACAGGCAACTGAAAGAAAATTTAAAAAGTGATTTTAAAAAAAGATTCTGGTGACTAAGTAACAAAAAAGTATTGGAAAAGTGTTCAAAACCTACATCATAATGAGTGACCCAGCTCTGGGGAAAAAAAGCCACATTCAGGTTATTTGAGTATGGCGTCCTCTAGTGTTTCATTTAAGTAATGATATCCACAGGCACTAAAAATAAAAGGATAGAATGTCACATGCAAAATATACTCATAAGTCACATTAAAATCCCCAAACATGACTTTCAGAAGTCAAGAAAGCTCAACACTGTAACATGTAATTTATATGTCTTTAAATAGACATACTAGATATACTTCACTGTTTCCTGATATTTTGAGGTACTTTCATAATTTGCATAGTGCAGCTTTAACCTGTGGGCTATGAGCCATAATGGGTCTCAAGCCTACTTCTAACTGCTCCCTGGATGCTGACATGCTGCAATAGGGTCATGGAGCAAGAGACTTCTTGTCTAATTTAGATTCTGCACCGAAAAGGTTTCAAGCTCCCAATGAAAGGCATTGTTAAATCACTGATGCATTATGTAAAAACATATATTAAAATAACATACAATATCCACCAAAAATATATTAACAATAGAGTCAAAGTGATTTTTTTGCTACCTACATGACTGTAAGACAAAAAATGTATACTGCAGATATCCAGACTTATGTTAACAGTAGATTTAAATTTCACTGAACTGTTAACATAGGTTTTGATAAATATACCCATGTGCTGTGTAGAGCTCCCTTATAGCAGGAAGAAAGCTCCAGCAGAACCAGGTCCAGGAAGGGTGGCTATCTGCCTCACACAGTTAGGGTGAGGGAGTGGAGAGACCATAGAGAGAAACCGCAAGAAAAGCACTGAGGCCAGCAACTGGAGACCAGAAACATGTAGCTGTGAAGCAATGGATACCTGTAGAAAGGTACAGGGAGACATTTAGGTCAGAGCACAGCTGTTCAGCCTCATAGTGCTGCTAACGTTGTTGTATTCTTTGTCTCATTTCACTATTACATCTTCATTTTATGCGTGAGGCTCATTATACTCCGTGCTTCACTTTTATGAAACCAGACCTTCACAGCTGCTTCAGGCACATATTCTGCCTCTAATCTCCATGTTGAATTACCTCTGTGCCTCCCTTTCATCTATTCCAATTTATTGCTATAAAGTTCAGCAGGAGGCAATCACCAAATATCCTCTGGCTGAATAATTGGATTCTATCAAAACTTTTCTCTCCATCATTCTCCCCTCTGAGGAAGAATAGGAGCAAATCAGCACAGCAAGATGTAAAGTTCATAAAGAGGCTGGATTCTTTAGTGATGCAGCATTTGTGACTCATTTGGTAGTGTTGGTCTAATTGTGGGTAATGCACTGAGCACTGCTACAGGATGTCAAGGGTAACGCCAAAGGCAATGAAATGGTGCGTCGCTCTTGAAGGGTAGCCTGACTGCCATTTGCTGCAGAGTTTTGGCAGTGTTCCCAGAAGGTTTAATAAATGTAATGGTGAAACTGGCAGTCACACCAGTGTCCTGTCGTTGCTTTTCATTAACAAATGTTGCATTGCTAAATCAACTGGATGTAGACTGTCTGTGCACACTTTTCATTTGCCAAAGATTTAGGCTGTTAAGGAGGAATGAGAAGTGGATACTGTTATGTACAAACAAATACATGCTTTCTCATTTCTTTTAAACATTTTTAAGTAGGCCTACTGTTTTGGGAAACTGGTGCCTCTGGATATTGTGTATTTTATGCTTTGCACAGTAATTCTCCCAACCAGCCACACATTGCATGAATTTCTCTGGAGAAACCTGTAGCGAAAGAGTGATGCAGCTTTCTCCGGCTGTCCAGCAGTGATATTTCAATTTTAGATGGCAGAATGAGACTTCATTTACTCAGTGTAATTCATTTTTAAAGCAAAACACGAATGATTTAAGTGAAAAGTAAAAACAAAACAAAACAAAACAAAAAAATACAACCCAGCATCTCATGTAATGTCACCAAACCTTAAAGTAAAGACCATTAAACAAGTATTATGGTAAGTTGTCAAACGAAATGTTTTGTGGCAGTATCCTGCTACATATGTCACACTACAACCTTGCCTCGCTGAGTTTTGCACTTTTTTTGTTGAATCAAATCTCCCTTATGAGTGACACAGTCATGTGTGTCCCTCTAGGAGCTTATCCCACCTTCTAAATTATTCTAAATTATTCACCAGGTGAGCTACTTGCCAATTCTGCTTCGCATTAACTGCAGCTGGAAAAAAAAACCAAACAAAAAAAAAAAACAGCTTCCCATCTGTGTTCTCCTTGCCTCTATACTGCAGCAAAAACAGCCCGAGTAACTCCCCCTCACCCATCCTCCCCTCTCCTCTCCACCCCCTCCTCCCCTCTCTTCCTCTATCCTCTCTGGTACTCACACCTCACTGCACTCAGGTTCCTGCACAGTTCCTGCAGCAGGGAGGTACAACACCTAAAGTCAAGCTCTGTTTTGAGAGCCACTGCAGACTGTAGGTTACCATCTTCACCCTTCTTTTCATCGCTCATCGATTCCCCTGCTTTTGCAGCTCCCTCCCGCCTTTCCTCCTGCGTCTAATTCTCAAAGCTCAGCAGTCCCTGTCTGCTTGTAGTGAGGGAAAAAGTGATAGAGTGAGGAAGAAAAGAGGAGGAGCACAGCTGTTAGTGTGCCGAAGAAAATCCAGACCCCTCTCTGCCCAATTGATGACAAGGAGGAGGTTTATTGAGTTGCTCCTTAGCCAATGAGCGAGCAGTGCCGGGAAATACAGCAGAGGAACTGCACCGGCTCTGATGCTTGTGCTGATTTCAGTGTGTCAGAACAATGTTAATGAGTGTATCCTCTCCTCTGTGCCTGATCTGAGCACACATTAGCACCACAGTGACTCAAGAAAAGTCTTGTTTGTGTGTGTCTTCCAGGACAGAAACACTCCCAGGTGACACTGGGACCTGTTAATACTTTTTTTTTTTTTTTTTTTTTTTGTAAATGTTTTTCAGG
>VUQI01063404.1:0-23045 GCA_015106735.1 Paratilapia polleni | reverse complement strand
TTTTCTATTTTTTTTTTTTTTTTTTTTGTTTGCAATGTCTTTCGGGGGTGGGATGAGCCAAAGTGCAGATTGTTAAGATTTTGTCTCATCCTATCAAGAGCATATCTGACCCTGTTTTCTGCTTCCACTGCTTGTTTAGGAGGCAGCACATCTCTCTGCAAGGTAAGCTCCATTTTTCCTCTCTATCCAAGCATTCTGTTACTGGTTCTTTTGCTGCGTGGCAAGTTGTCACATAGGCACCTAGCCTCATTACACAAATCCTGGCTGAATGTAGGGAAAAAAAAGTCTTGCACAGAGAAAAAGAGAGAATAAATGGCTCAGGGGTAATTAGAGCAGACGGTGTTAGCGCTTCTCATTTTAATGCAGTCCCGTATTAGCAAATCTGCCACAGTGGAACTTTTAAAGCACGCCGGTGAGTCCCTTAATGCCTAGTGCGTAGCATCATGTAGCGCTGCAGTATAACGTTACATAATAAATAAAGCATATATGAGTGAGTTAGAATTTGAGAACCGAATTTCTTTCACTGATAAACAAATGCTAAAACACTTTTCATCTGCTGATTATGAGAAAGACGTTTAGAAACTGATTGATTTTAATCCGCAAACATTAAGTTGCTATATGACTGATTTTCATTTGTTTCCATGTGTTATTTTCTTACTGTTGTTGTTTTGTTCTTTTGTTTTTTGGTTTGTTTTAGTGTGTGGATGGTTTATAGGGATGAGGGGACTCAACTTACTGTTATACAGTAAAAACACAGGGGGAGTGCATGCAAAGTCAATTTTGCTGAGCCAGCAAGAGTGAAGGGCCCACATAGAGTCTGCAGAGCTCAGTGTTCAAATGAATCTGAGTCATCTTATTAGCTCTTAGATCAGTGAATTTAAGCACTCCATTGCAGCCCTTTCTTCAAAAAAAGATTCAGTTCGCTGTCTTTAGCAGAAGGTGACTGAAGGTGAAGCTCTGCATTACAGCCTCTGATGGATGCTGATTTAGGAGGTACATTCTTCACGTTAGCCATCATCTCTCATCACCAATGCCTGTGTGTTTGTTTTTTGCAATTCACTTTTTGCCACCGAAAAGTGTGAATGATCTCATTTGCACTGTTTGTTCCTGGGCTGATTATGATGCACAGGTGTGAACAGGTCAGGTGATGCAGCAGCTTCTTTGCTCCCCAGGGCTGTTATGAGTACATGATGGGGACACTCCTCAGAGTGTGTGCCAAATGAAGATTTTCTTTTCACATTAGCAGAGATGAATCAAGGGGTGTGCTGCAGTATGTTCTCAGACACATAAATGTTTACACACTGGTGCTTTTTGTGCTGCTGTGAAGGTTTAACCGATTCAAAGTAACACATCTTCATATAGCTGATATTACTGTGCATGTAAGGTGGGTTTGGGGCCTAACAGTGCAATGACAGAGCAGAGCCTTGATTTAGTATTTTAAATAAACACTTACTAAATGTTACTATGATTCCTTTCTATTATGTTTTTACCAAAGATGGTCCAGATTAAGTTGCAAGGGTGACTAATTAAAAAAGGTGAGACAGAACATGAGATTAAATGTACAAAGGTGTACAAGACATTTAAAAAAAGCCATTGGTTTAATTAAGTCAGTTGAGTCATTTTTAAACTGTCTGAAGGACCACTGGACCATGGCAAGAAGAGAACAATATCAATTTGCATCTAAGGTTTTGCTTCTGAAATTGCATTTGGCTGCACACAAAGAGGATTAGTTATACAGATTGCAGCAAGGACTTGGTGTCTGCTGATGAAATCAGAATTGCATTTCTTACTATTATTGGGTGTCCCCTTTTAATAGAGTTATGTAGCTCTGTTGTTTTTGCCTGGCAATATGTCTTTGACTTCATCACTTGGTTTTTATGGGTGTAACTTAACAACTATTAACAACTATTAAATGGCCAAGTGGCCGAGAAATTTTGTTCAGACACTTATGATTCTCTAGTGATAATAACTTTGTAGCAACAGAAGATCAAATCATCTTGTGAAGTACCACCGAATTTACCACACGATTTTGCACAAAATGAGGTAGCCTACATTCCCAAATAACAATGCAAGCAATTCTCTGACTTTTCCTAGACTGTCACATGAGCTTCACCTTTGTGGTTTAGCATGAAATATCTCTGCAACTATTAAATGACTAGCCATGAAATGGTTGGAATGCTGCAGGCATTCAGGTTGGCACCATCATCAGGCCAAAATTCAGAATTTACTTGTTTCTTTGTAGTTTTTAGACTCATTGATTTCCAACAAATAAATGCATGATGGCTATCAATAAGGCCACAATTTTATTTAATGTCAGCAGTGTTAGCATGTTGATATTTGCATTTAAGCTCAAAGCTCCCCAGTTGCTAGCTGCTAGCATGGCTATAGATTCATAGGCCTAATTCCAATCTGGGCCCTACACATTCCCCCTCCACCACACAAAGTGCTTTTCAGACCAAATAGCCTCAAGTGGAAGTGGGATATGAAGCCCTCTTGGTGCAAACAGCAGGTTTGCACCAATGCAAGCTAACCAGACTCACTGAAGGTGCATCATCAATTTTTTGTCCATTTGCATGAAACACCCCTCATTCACACCTTAATATAAAATGGCTTTGGTGTTTGTACATATTTTTGAAAAATGCTTTATATTTACTCATTTGTTTATTTTTGTTATTATAAATGCTAATAATTTACAAGAAGTGATGAACATGATCTTCATATTGCAGCAGATCCTGACTGGAAGTTTTTGCTCCATTCCAGAAAGGTGACAGCACCCCAAAGCTTGCTCCTGTATTTCAGCCTTACCTCTTAATTATGAGACAGAGCCTTCAGCAGCGGTAAGTGTGACTCCACGTGGAGTTACACTTGTCCAAGAGTGGGAGGGTGTAGGGGTCAGATTGGAATTAGGTCTTAGTCTTGTTATTTTAATCAAATGACCCTACTGGTTTCCAACCAAATAGACCGACAGATCATATTTTGCTGTATGCCATGGCAGCTTAGTGGCTGAGTAACAGTGAAATTGACTAAGTTGAAATATCATCAGTGTTTTATTCCTGTTGTAGACCCTTGTATGTGGTCAGGCCCTGCCACTCTGAGTTTCCACATTACATCTCCTCCTGAGGAGAGGTGTGCATGCCTGGAGCGCTTCTGCTGCTTGATGGTTCATGAAATCGGAGGCAGTTCTGCAGCCTATAATCCTCTCCTCTGTAAACCTATATCCTCATTCACAGCTTGTCAGGTTCATCAGTGTACATGAAGAATGCTCAAAATGATGTTTTTCATTTACACACAGTGATGTGTGTATGTAGAGTATGCATGGACTACTAGTATAAACAGTATAAATGGCATAAACAGTACCATGTCACAACATGGCATTTGATGAGCTTCTCCTGTTGATAGGCTGCGTTTTAACAGCATTTAAGCTAAGGGAGACTTTTTCAAGATTTTGATGTTTCCCTGTAAAAGTTGCTGAATCAGTGTCTTTGCTGGTGCTGCAGTATGTTTCCAGTTGAATGCCATCAGTACAACAGATCACTGCCTGGGGATAATGGTGAATGGATTTCCAAGTATGGCTGGTCTGTAAGGAAAACTGTATCGATACACAGCTCAGGTATTGAAACCGGCTTCTTTTGCCTGAACTGCATTCAGTCTGCTGGCAACAGAAGACTAAGCTTCTTGTGGTCAGTTAGAGTATCAAATCAAGCTAAGTCAATCGAAGAAAGACCCTTAGGATAGATGCAGAAGGCCAATGTGGACTGTAGTAACAACATAGGAAACTGCAAGGAATGCAAGAATACAGTAGATCTCAGCAGAACATGTTTTTGTCATACTGAATATTTGATATTTTTACGTGAATAATTATGGATATTAACCTGTATTCACTATACAGGTGCTCTCTGCTGGTGATTCAGAGTCCTGTACACTCCGCTGACCAGATGCAGAGACCTAACTAACAGCAGGGTTAACAACAGTGCTGCAGTATTACTTCTGTCTATCTGTCTCACGAGTGTAAATTGCAATAAATAAATATCTGAGCACTTAAAAGAACAGAAAAATGAAAATGACCCTCATGCCTTTTAACACATTGAGGCAGAGTGCAGGCCTGTTTGTAAGGATCTGCTGATGAAGGGCTTTCTTAATGATGCCTATTTGTCTTAGCCTCTCTCAGGATCAAACCCTTGACAGATCTGGAAATTTGCTGGAGCAGAAAATGGAGGAATTTAAGACTGATATATGTGACTCCTGAAATCGTTTCAGGCTTTTGAAACTTTAGTAGCCTAATATATGCTTAAAATGTATTCCTGTAAAATGTAAGGTCCGTTATGTATGTTTTGATGAAGCATAGAAACAAGTAGGGAAATTGCTGCTTTTTGTTTAATTAGCAAGAGTCTACAATGAAATCTGACGTAAAATGGTTTTGAGGCTAGAGGACATGCAGAAAGTCAGATGCATCAGATAATTAGCTACTTACTGAACTAGTGCCCCTCCTGGCTTCTCTTTACTCAGTACTGATTCATCTTGTTGTCCCAGATCTGTGCAATTGGGCAACTCATCCTTCATTGGTGCGGTGGTATATTCTTTCTCTCTGTTTTCTTCCCTCTGTGTCTCTAAATATCACTCTCCTCCTCCTCCTCCCTTCTGCTCACAACCTAAATGCACCAATGTACAGTGCTAGTTGATCAGCCTATTTTCAAAACTTGGAGGAAAAGATTGTGTGTTTGTTGGTAGTGAAGATGGTTTCAGTCCTCCTGACCTGAGGGGTATACTATGAAGGAAGTTCAACACAGCCAGGCTTTCCTTGGCTTAGCTGCCTCGACAGAACCTAAAACCCCAGTTGGAGATAACAGGTATCACGACGGTGGTTCTCAACGTTCCCTGTTAAGTAGGGCTTTCTCCTTCAGGCTCTGTGTGTGCTCACATAAAAAGGGGCATTCCACGGGTCATGTGACTCAAGAGCCACTCTTATGACACAAAAAAACTCCAGCCAAGCCATTAATCTCGCTTCATAGTACACCCCTCTGCACACTTAATCTGTATTTGATTTATTTGTTTTCATGCTGTTTAAACAATGACAAGTTACAGATCCAGTCTTAGATGGACAGGACTTCCACCTGAAACACGAGTCCTATTAAACCACTGTTCATGGACTTTTGTTTTTGACTTTTTGTTTTCAGTCACTGTTTGTTCTGGTTTAGGCATTACTCAGTTGAGTTTAGAAAAAGTTTAGCATTTGGATTAAAAAAAACAAAAACTTTCAAGATGTTAACACAAACTTCTCTGCAACAGACTCCTTCATTTTCTTCTTTAATATGATGGACAGATTACACAATGGCAACAACATCAGCTATGGTTATCATTTCTATATTAGATGCTGCGGGCCTTCTGAGGTTGGTTCTACATTGGATCAGCCAGAGGGTGATCCAATGTAGAACTGACTTAACACTCACCTAAAGCAGACTAAGGCAAAAGAAAGTTGAAAAGAATCTAAAACTTAGACGGCAGAGTGTGCCAACCAAAGCTACAGATTATTCCCAGTTTGTCAGTATTTGTATTTTACTTTTGGTACTTTTCATGTTTCTAGCTTATAAATTTGTGAAGAAGCTTATTTTCCTTTTAGTAATTCTGGTAATTTAGAGGTTTAGGCTATAGCTTGGACAAAGCAAGCATTGGGATTTTGTCACTTTTAGGTCTGAGACTATTTTTTTGAATTAAGAAAAAAAGCAACCAAGTCCAAAACTGACCCATTAAGCTGCTGTGTGATCTTTGTTAAATGCCCAGAATATCATCACTTCCCTGAAAGAAAAAAAACAAACAAACAAAGGGAAAATCAGTCAGATCAGAATAGAGCATCCATTGACTTCTATTGAAATCTATCAAACTACCCAGCGAGTTGAAAAATGATCCTGAAGTGCATTAAACTGTAACTCCTCATCAAGACTATCTGTATCATAGTGCTGTATGGTAATGGAGACCTGTTGGAAAACACTTTTAAATTTAGTTATCTGTTTCTTTATTGGGACATTCTTGAGCAATCTTCTATCTTTAGCCATATAGCATTTGTGGCCACCTGAGGAAATTTTACTTTACTTTTTTTAAACTAAAAACAGCTTCCTGTTCGAGCTAAAACAATGCTGTAAAAGTGGTGAGACAAGAGAATAAAGTTGCCGAACATCTATATAATAAGCTGCTTTAATCACTGTAAAGCCAAGGAGTGCTGCAGACTCGGGTGATAATTCTCTGTGAAATGTGAAAAGGCTTTTCAGTGACCCCTTTCACACTGTCACAGAGTTTGTTGGTTTTTAAAATGGACAGTTCATTATGTGCTTTAAAGTTATTTAAAGTTCAGGTAAAAATGTATTTGGTTTTCTACCAAAACAACAAACTTCAGTCACCTAAAAATGAGAGACATTGGGTTAATTGACTATTAAGTCACTTTTACTGACTTTAACCACAGCAGTTGTTGTGTCAGAGTCAAAGTTGTGTAGCCTACTCACCAAAAACAACATTAAAACAAAACAAAGAAAATAAAAAACACTGCTTGTCGAGGACTTGTTTTCCTTTTATCACCACACCAAAACTGGGGAAAAAAATTACTGAAATTTAGCTTTAACAGGCTGTCCCACAATCTTGAAGATTTACAATCCTTCTTTTTTTTTGCCTGTCAATTTTTTCTATGCCCCATAACTTTCCATAACAAAAAGAAAATGTCTGTGGGTGTGATAGTTGCAGCAGTTTGACTTTAAGCTAATTTATATGGATGGACACAGGGGAAATTTAGTGGACAGATGCTGTGCTGTTAATAACTTCTGTTAGTTTTACCCCTGTGATTAGAATTGTTTTCCACTTGGAAGTGGATGGTATTTTACTGTAATATAAGATGTGCTTCCCATTGATTCCTGATAGACAAGCTTGAAGTTGGTCTTTGTTTGGGTGTGGTTTTCATCATTCAAAAGACATGCACATTTTTCCCAGAGTGCACAGCTGACCTGGGGGTTGTCATTTGCTTTATTTCTCTTGATTAGTCTTTACCCTATAACTGCACTATTACAAATCTGACAGTATTGAAACATCTACATATTTTGATACTATTTCTCTCATTCTTCTCATTTTGATACTATGTAGCACCTTTATACTACATATATCCCACATCCATGATTTGTTTTAATTGCTCCCACTGATGTTTGGGTTAAGTTTAGTCAGTTAAATTTCTTTCAGTAGAGCAAATAGAAACATCTGGACTTTCATTAATCACTACTGGACAAGTTGTTGTTCAGTGAGCGATCAGAAAGGCTCAGGAGATATTTTTAAATGTCACAGTAAAAAAGCATATGTTTTAATTTAAAAAAAAAAGAATGAATTGATGAATTTAGTTTAGCTAAATCAGTTTCAGTGTCCTCTTGTAAATAATTGTGTATGCTTGCTCTGTCATGACACTGTCGCTGTCACAGTTTGTCACACTTGAATAAAGGAGAGTCATTGTTAATCTTATTCTGTTCTGATAACATTAGTACTCATGGATAAAAACATCTCTAGAAACTGGAACAGTCTTTGTGTTGCTTTCAGTCCTTTATTGTTAGTGTCCCTGAATCCACAAGAAACTTCAGGATCTGCCTTTGTTTGTGTGACAATGTCTTTTTTCCATATTACCAGCAAACACATTTAGATCCTCTACATACATATTGCACAGAAGGCACTTTGACATACTGTGCAGGTGAAGCACAGGTGCAGTTAATAACCTTTATGATGGCTGCTGTCCAGCTCATTTTGGTTGGGTTAAGGAAATGTTTGTGTTAGGAATGGATTAGAAAGTATAAAATACTATTGACTTGAACTATCAAGTCAAAAAGGGGAAAAATGCAAATGCATTTTATAGACTATTTGTCTTCTACCTGTTGTCTACATCTGCAATATTTGTAAAATTGACTGATTGGCTCAGTGGAGTGAAGGAACAAGATGCTAAAAACTTGTAAAAATATGAGGTGTGCCATTTTGCTTGATTATCTTGAGCTGCATTTGCCATAAGTAAGAAAGTCAGTAAATAAATAAAGTCTAGAGACCCACAGTCCATCCACACAGGCATTTTCTCTTACATTGCCTGATCTATTCTCAATTCTGTGTTGGCACGGGCAAACAGGGCTTAATCTTTATCCCTTTACAGTCAGGTTTGTCACACCTGTGTGTGGGGGTCAAATTAAACCTTTATCTTTCTTTTTAGAACATGACATTAACTGACCTCACACACCACACCTGCTGACCATATGTGAAGCAGGGGAAAAATCAGATAGAAAGAATCAGAAGGGCCTTAAAATATAAATGAGCTATTGTTAACCCTAATCTTGTTTTCATGCTATATGCCAAACTCAAAATTTCTGTCACAGCTCACCTGTCGTTCACTTAGATGAATGACACAGTAGTGTCATCATGTCAGTAACTCAGTGTAAAGCAGCTGTCAAAGCTCCAGAGTATTTCTCTAACAGCTCTCCACCCATCCAACAACTTTAAAAAAAATCCACCCAGTATTTACACACACACACACACACACACACACACACACACACACACACATACATACACAGTCACCTTGTTGACCAACTGCTACTTATGAGACACCCAAACACTGCAAGTGATGTACAGAGCCAACTACAAGCATATGGTCTTTTCTGTTTACTGTTGCCTATGCTGCAGTAATGACTGGCCAGAAGATGATGAGTACTTAAGTGTGTGTGTGTGTGCGTGTACATGTGTGTGTGTGTGTGTGTGTGTGTGTGCGTGTGTGTGTGAGTGAGAGAAAGAGGAGCATACGGTGTGTGCATGTGTGTGAGTGGTACACAGAAGGAGATGGCTGGAAGGAAAATGCTATGATGATAGGCATAAAAGATGAAAGAAATTAGGAAACAAGAAACAAGACATAGGAAGTGGAGGAAGAGTGCTGGTAGCTGACTGTTGGACAAACTGCCTTCTAGCTTCGTATTTCTCCGTTACACCCCTGCATTGCAGCACTCCCTGCAGGAGCCGAGAGAGGTGCAGACTTTTCCACATCCTCTCTCCTGTCTCAGAGGAGATAAGTCATCTCAACAAAAGTGTCCCAGCACAACTCAGCACGAGGAACACGTTGGCAGCAGCTGTTCTCTGCATATGTTTACTATGCAGCCTTTGATAGTAGCTGCGTTGCTCTTATTGACCTCCTAATATAGCACGGTGCTCAGGCCTGACTCATCCTTTGTAGAGCAAGGATGAATATTAGACAGAGAGGGAAAAGTTTATTCATTCACAGATGCTCATGAAGGAATGTAAGAGGGAGAAGCTGAGTTTCCCACAATGCACTGGGAATTCCAGTTAACCAGTTGTGCTGTACTGTAACAGCACTCTACAGAGTCTGCAATCTCCCGCTCCGCTCTCTCTTCACTTCTGAACAAGACCCCGAGATAATTAAACTCCTCCACATGAGGCAGCACCTCATCTCTGACCCGGAGTGGGCACTCCACCCTTTTCTGCTGAGAACCGGAAAAGGGTGAAAAGGGAGAAATCAGACTTTGAGGTGCTAATTCTCATTCCCGCTTCTTCACACTCGGCTGCAAACTGACCCAGTGCGACCTGGAGGCCACCACCTGATGACGCCAACAGAAGCACATCATTCGCAAAAAGCAGAGACGGGATCCCGAGGCCACATTGGTGGCCTCAAAGCCTTCCACCACCTGGCGCCACCTAAGAATTCTGTCCATGAAAATTATGAACAGAATCTGTGATAAAGGGCAGCCCTAGCGAAGTCCAACACCAGATGCTCCCAGTGGGCCCTCACTATACGTTTGGGCATACAAGGCCTGTCCAGCATCATCCCCCGCCACCTGATCCAGCTCACCACCAGGTGGTGATCAGTTGACAGCTCAGCTCCTCTCTTCACCCAAGTGTCAAAGATATGCGGCCACAGATCTGATGAAATGATTACAAAATCGATCACCTATGACCTAGGGTGTCCTCGTGCCATGTGTACTTATGAACACCCTTATGCTCGAACATGGTGTTCAACACACCACCACTCAGGGTTGAAATCAGGTAGACCATTCCTCCCAATCGTGTCCCTCCAGGTCCCACTATCGTTGCCCATGTGAGCATTGAATCTCCCAGTAGGACAATGAAGTCGCCAGGTGGGGCACCCTCTAGCACCCCACCCAGTGACTCAAAGAAGGCTGGGTACTCTGAATTGTCATTCAGTACACAAGCACAAACAACAGTCAGGACATGTTCCCTAACGTGAAGGCGCAGGGAAGCAACCTTCTCACCCACTGGGAAAAACTTTTGGGGGGATACAAGAATACCCATCCCTTCCTGCTGCCTCTTGCCAAGGGCAACTCCAGACTGGAACAGAGTCCAGCCCCTCTCCAGGTGACTGGTTCCAGAGCCCAAGCCATGCGTTGAGCCCGACTATATCTAGCTGGTATCTTTCAACCTCACGCACTAGCTCAGGCTTTTTCCCCACCAGAGAGGTGAAGTTCCATGTCCCAAGAGCTAGTTTCAACAGCTGGGGTCTGGACTGCCAGGGCCTCCGCCCTTGATACACATTGCACCTGAAATATAAATTTCATAAGAATTCAAAAAAAATTACAGACTTTTCAGAAGATGTCTTTACAGTTTAGTCATGTTTTGCCTAGTTTAGTTAAATTGCAGTGCCATGAGCTCTCAGGTCCACCATACCCTGTCACTCCAGAGAACAACTAGAAGTATAGTAAGAAAAAAAATCAGAGGAATAGCAGGCATATCATTTTCATGAAGGAGTCTGTCCCATGCGGCGAGGGGCAGAGCCAAAGAGTGTCTTAAATAAATAGTTACAGATAAGATAATATACTGTATTTATCGCAAAGAAAATCGCAAAACGATTATAAAAAATAGATTAGATAATATTTATAATGGTTTGCTTAACTTAACATTAGCCTGGAAAAAAGGCGCAAACGTCACTATTTAAGATGTTATTTTAACAAAGCCTAACTCAGTCTCTTAAGACCCTATATCTTAAAATATCTTGCATAAATCCTTGAATTAGCCACATAACCTACCTAACCTCACCCTAGCTGCTTATTTTTTTCAAAGCCATATCCTTTTCACTCCCATGGCATCTCCGCACACCTATTTCATTCTACCAGTCCGTTAACTTCTAATTTGAAGCATTAAGCTTTGAAGATGAATGGAGGGTTTCTTAATTCACTCCTAGAGTGAAAATGTTAAAATAGTCTGTTGAAAGAGAAATCTTTTGACATTACAAGAAAATTACTGAGAAGCAGGAGAAAACATTAAGCCCTACTGAAGCAACACTGGTGATTTTTGTACAGCTAAATATTTCATTTAAAAAGAGGACCCCGTGTCACTTTTACCATAGCTAAATGCATTTAGCAGATGAAAACAGACCTTGGACAGCATGGAAGACAAGTGTCTCTGGGCATAACTTTGCACTACCCAGATGGAAAAAAAGAGGATGCTCTGTGATGCAGCAGTTTTATATGAGATTCCTGCCCTCCTCTGGTAGAAGCAGCTAAATGCACTGCAACTTGACATAAGAGGAGCCACCGCATGCCAGACACCTGACAGATGACAGCTGAACTTGAGCACACAGAAAGGTATTTCCCCAAGGAGAGCATCAAAAGAAAAAGGGTTTCAGGGGAAAGCAAGGAAAAAATATTAAATGCCAGAATTGTAAAGAGCTCAAACATGTACAAAAGTAACTGCTTTAGGGATGCTGGACATTTGAAACACATTTATCAAGGTAGGCCAAGCTACAAGGACTCAAATTTTCATTTTTGAGCCTCATACATTCAGTTCTACATCTGCATAGCTATCTTGATCTCACATCACATTTCATTATGTAATAGTTTTAGCTCAACAATGTGGGCTGCATTTTGTTTGTCTTGTAACTGGAGAAGATGCTTTTGTTATCTCCTTACTTCCAGTCATCACTGACAAGTCTCCTGAGGGATCAGTGAAAGGCAGACAAATTGGCGTAATCATTCTTGGTTTCAGTTGTTCACTCTGAATAGTTTAACAGGGAGGGATCTCTTCAGAGCATTAAATCATACTTCTGAGATCAGTTTTAATTAATTAATTAAATTAATTGCATGAATTTAGTGTAATAACACTGTGGAGCAGATCTGATAAAATCAGCACACCCTTAATAGTTTGTCAGCTGTCTTAGTGCATACTTTTGCTTGTTATCCATGCCTGACTTGTGCAGGCTGTGGCTTTATTACCATGAACCTCACCCCAGTGCTTGTGCATATTGATCTTTTACAACTGCCCTCCAATACTACACCAAAGAGTGGCATGCTGCAATCAGCTGTGTGAGCAGCATCACAAATGAGGCTGGGGGAATGAGGGAGATGAAGAGAAAGAGGTAAAAAGGTTGCGTACATGAGTACATTGAAGAGAGAGACAGAGAGGGTGTAGGGAGGTATGTGACGGGAGGGTGGAAAATGGGGGAGATGGTGTGCATTGGAAAGAGGAGGAGGGGGGAGGAGGAGGAGGAGGAGGAGGGGTGTAGTGCTGCAGTGGAGAGAAGTGAGAGGAGACTGCAGTCTCTGCTTATGGGAGAGATCAGACTATGTTACCACAGCTCTGAGGAACTGTAGCCCAAACACTTATTGATATTGGATGGGCCACCCCACGAGGGGAATACCACGTTGGACTGGTGAGTTTTGTCTTGAAGATCTTTGTAGATTAAAATACAGTTAAAATGCACAGCTGGACCATAGCTATCTTAGAGGAATCTTCTCTGCATTTTAAACAGGGTAAGCCATATTAAACTGCTATGGTTGCACTGTATTCTCTGGACCTGATTCTACTTGCTAATGAGGATGTGTCAGAGCCGGTTTTTGTGGCTGAGTGATACTGGCCAGTGGTGAGCTGCAGAAATCCAAGGGAGATAAGGACTGAGTGCTAATGGCACGGAGGTAAAAGGTAGGCTAAAGCAAGAGGGGAGGGTAAGGACATATTTTAGTGTATTTGCATTCAGCTACTTTTCTCATCACTGTTCATCTCAGTGCAAACAAAAAACATATTTTTTAACCAATGGAAGTTCCTGCACTGGAGAAAAATGCATTTGACAGTTTTTTGTTTTTTTTTAAATTACAGCCACAGACGTGTTTTATGTCAGAGGTGAGGATGATTTCAGAGACAAATTAATGGACAGACAGTGAATATCTTTCTGAAGAACCCATGTTGTAGCAGAAACTTTATTCATAGCCATCATACACGTCAGCTTAGTGGAAGCAGTCTGAATTTGTATCATGTAATGCCCACCACTTTGGGCAGTGACTTGACACTGGCCTTGAGCCAATTGGTTATTTGATTGGTTGGTCACTTCAGCTATAGACGTTATCAGGATTGCTTAGCAACAATGATGTGCTGGCCCACACCACATCGGCCACCACTGTATGTGAATATTGTGCATTCTACCTTTACAGCAATAGAAAGTCTATACTAAAATACACATGTTGGAATGCAATGCTTATTGATCTGTGGCCTGTGAGTCAGTGAAGATAAGGTTACATCATGATTGTGTTTGCCATATGCCGTCAGTTCACTTTTACTTTGAGATACAGATATCCTCACTTGCGCTGCATATCTCTTTGATAACTTTGATAGCAACCATAAACTCACTGTAACAAATCACTGTATAACTGGACGTGCTTTTGTAGAGTAAGACTCCATTCTTTGTGGATACAATTAAACACTGATGTCTTTGAGGAAAAAATATTAACAGCAAGCTACTGTACATTTTATTTTTTGAGACTTTGATGGTTGTGTATGTGTTATGTGGTTTCTAGTGTTCTAGTGCAATTGACCACAATAGCTGAAACACATGAAGCAATTAATCACAGTTTGGCCAGTCCTCATCTTTGTACAAGCATTTCTGTAACAGGTGTTGCAAGGAATTGTGGCAAGTTATCTCATAGTTCCAGAAAGATGCAACAGCATGCAAGTAAATTTTACAGTAATAAACCGTTGATGATGAGTACAGTAGAAACACTAAAATAACAGTATAATAACTAGCAAACATCTGACTGTATTGTACTGTAAAGCTTGTATAATATACAGCACAGTACCATACATCTTACAGTAAGAAAGTCATGTAGATCACACTAGGCCCTCTGTAAAATAGCAGTTTAATGCTGGTAAACCTAGTTGCCAGTACTTAAATCTAATTTAACAGTGAAATTTCTTATAATTCTTTTATTAGCATTAGTGAACGCTTACACTCATTGCTCATTGTAACAGTGGATAGAAATCATTTTTAACAAATCATTTCTCTTTCTCTGCTTTTAGACGGAGATAAAAAAAAATCCTCTGAATAGCTTTGAAAATTTTAATTTTTACTGAAGCACAAAACCACATTTCCTTTTCAGATACATGTACACATGTTTTTTTATTCATGAATATTTGTTTAATTTATTTTTACATTGTTTTCATGTTCATTATCTTTTTATTTCATTAGACTACCTCACATCAACACAGTATTTGTTTTACATCAATATTAAACTCCATACCTAATGTATTTAGGAATAAAAAAGAGGAAATCATGTTACATTCTCCCTGCTTGCTTGAAACTATCTTAATTCCCTGACCTTTTTTGTCAAAACACTTTTGTTCTTTGAATTCTTCACCCTGGAGCGAAAAACAAATAAACATGGAGACATTAGTAGAGCTGCAAAGCAAATAAAATGTTGTCAAGCTGCCAATTATTCTTAAGCGCTATGTTGAGCTGGTGGGGAGCATGAAAGAATAAAGGCAGCATCCAAATCATATTATTTAGTTCTGAAAAAAAATACCAGTCAGAGTAGCAGCTCCCAGAAATGTATCACACTGCAGTAAATAAATAGTCTTACTGACAGAATTTAAACCATTAAACTGTGCTCCTGAGATATGTGTAGTAATTGAATAAATGACTAAATGAAATGGGAAACAATCCTGTCCCTGTACTATAACACACTCATTCAAATTTAATTAAAAGTAAACAGATGTTTTCAAATTCATCTAGCTATCTGCAGCTTTTTGACAAAGCAGCAAGCATCAATTAGACCAGAGCATTGACACCTTTGTGCTCAGCAGCAAATCTTAGTGTTGTTGCTGTCAGTAGCACTCATGCAAAGAGCAAACAGAGAATAAATAACATAATGCTCACTTGAGGCTGAGAGTTAAATTGGAGTTGTCATCTGTTAAAAGAGGACCATTGTGAAGAGACCCTCATTTTATTAGTCTATGTTAGGTGGCGAGACTGATTTAGATGACAGCCTTATTTTGTTTTTTAGCATCACAGCGTGGACCTCCAGCTACCTGTGACTAATTAATGAATTCTTCAGTCTATAAAATGTCAGAAAATCTTGAGAGACTGACCTTAAAACATCTGAACTCTTAAGGTGAAACCATCAACTATTTGTTGGTCTGACCAACATACCAAATTTACGTTTGAAAAATTGATTAGTTGATTACAAATGATGGAAAAAAAAATACAGATTCCTTTGTTGGTAGAACATAAGAAAGATATTTGTGAGCTTTAAATGATCAAAATCAAAGAAAGTGGTATTTTATATGCGTTTGCCATTTAGCGTGTTCTTATTTGTGAGAAGTTTATTTAAAGGTCTCTAACAGTAGTCGGAGTAGTTCCTTTTGGGAAGCTTTTTTGCCAAGAGGTAGATCACAAGATGGATACAAGTCTTATGTCTATACAGTAAAATAGAAGCTCGGAAATGGTTCTGTCAAATATGACAAGGTCCACCTAAAGCACCTCTAAAGCTCACTAATTAAGTTATAGTATTTGTTTAATTCATATAGAAACAGAACTGTAAAAACAATAAACAGCAGTGTTACTAGCAACTGAAGTTTGTCAGATTTGGATAGAGTCAGCCACTGTTTTCCTCTGGTTCCAGTCTTTACACTAAACTAAGCTAAGCTACCAATCTTTCTTTATATTGACCAGACATAATGATACATGTAGGTATTGATTATCGCTATAAATCCTTTAACAGTTGTGCCACCATTTACCTATAGAGATACTTACTTATATAGAGGGCTCCTTTAATTTTGGATAACTCCTTTAAGACTCTCCTCCAGGTCTGGAAGATCATTGTGTTTGGAGGTGGAGGAGTAATCATCTCAGTCCACAGCTTCACACACAGTAAATTCTCACATCATCAGCATAATGGAGGGCTTTGAACTTCTGTGGCTTTTATATGCCATTAGATTTCTCAGTTGAGAATTTGTGCTCATTCACCTAATTGTTTTTTGTGTAATCTTTCACAAATAAAGCACATAGTTGATTGTGATAACTCCCAGATGATCTAGTACTTTCAAACTCCTCATCTTTCACAGAGTTGAGAGGGCTTATTGCAGCTCTCAAGCTTATCATCTCTCAAGCAAATGGGATTTATTTATTACTTATTTACTGAAAAGGCTACATGAAATTAAAAATGAAAATGGAAAACTGAGACAACTCACCACAAGATCCATTTAGCAGTTCAATCTCTCTTTCTGTTTCTACTAATCTAGTAGGTACTTTACCATAGTTGTTTATTCTGCTATAATTTACACATGTGATTTTGTTTTTTTCACAGTGAGACAAAGATCAAAGGTGCTGCCTAATATGTTACAATATTAAGTCAATAAACTTAAGTCCAGAAAACACGTCTCCACTGCTCTAGAGTTCAGTGGCGGTGTGCTTTACACCACTGTATCCTATGCTTTGCATTGCGCTTGGTGATGTAAGGCTTGGATGCAGCTGCTCGACCATGGAAACCCATTCCATGAAGCTCTCTACGCACTGTTCTTGAGCTAATCTGAAGGCCACATGAAGTTTGGAGGTCTGTAGCTATTGACTCTGCAGAAAGTTGGCGGCCTCTGCGCACTATACGCCTCAGCATCCGCTGACCCCTCTCGGTGATTTTACGTGGCCTACCACTTCATGGCTGAGTTGCTGTCGTTCCCACTCGCTTCCACTTTGTTATAATACCACTAACAGTTGACTGTGGAATATTTAGTAACGAGGAAATTTAATGACTGGACTTATTGCACAGGTGGCATCCTATCACGGTACCACACTGGAATTCACTGAGCTCCTGAGAGCGACCCATTCTTTCACAAATGTTTGTAGAAGTAGTCTGCATGCCTAGGTGCTTGATTTTTTTACACCTATGGCCATGGAAGTGATTGGAACAGCTGAATTCAATGATTTGGATGGGTGAGTGAATATTTTTGGCAATATAGTGTATGAAGTGATTCACTAGTTGCATATCGCTTTGAAGCTGATGGTTGGTTGCTTGTGGACATTGCGTAGATAACCCTCTAATGTATTTACCAACCCCTTATATGTCAATCAGCAGTATCCTTTGCTCCCACTGAGTTGCTTCAGTCACTTGCCTCAAAGTTTAACTCAGTACCCGTGTACTGTGATCAGTGCAAGTGGCTGAATTTGATTAACATTTCATGGTTTATGGTCACTTCATCACTCTCTTCACTTAGGTTAAAGTCTATTCTTACATTCATCTAAAGCATTACTTCTGTTCTTTGATGAACAAATCTTCCCTGATGACACCACACTTAACTTTTGTTGCTTATCCTTTTTCATGTCTGATCTCTTTGTGTCTCAGGGACGCTGTGCCTAGTCTTTCACAATGAAGTTCAATTTGTTCAGACGGCCACAGGCCATGGCGGCTGCCGAGCCCACCAGTGCCCCCACCATGTCCATGGCTCCCACCCCAGCTGCCATATCCACCTCAGCACCAGAAACCTCTGGCTCCAACAACACAGAGATCAGCAAGAATGACATGTTTGAGGAGATCAAGAGCAAATTCTTGAATGAAATTGATAAAATCCCATGTAAGTAACACTGCAGAGCATCCTACATTCTTCTGCATTTTATAAATCATTTGCATTTTCTGTGAGATGCACCAATGTTAGATTCAAACTCAATTTTTCCTCTTTTGTTTTGAAACCAACAGTGCCTCCATGGGCTTTAATTGCCATTGCTGTGGTGGCTGCATTGCTCATCCTCACCTGCTGCTTCTGCATAATCAAAAAATGTTGCTGCAAGAAGAAGAAGAACAAGAAAGGAAAGAAGGGCAAGGATGGCTTCAACATGAAGAACATGCAGGGTGGTGAGGTATGATGCCTCGTGCTTCCTACATGCTGAAACGTCAGGGTAACAGGATGCTTTTGGTGGCATTTTGCCTCTTCTTTTCAACAGCAACTTATAATTCAAGTTGTTATTATGATTTTGACTTTTTGATGCTTATTGGCCAGATTTTATCAGTGTTGCTAACTAAATCTAATCTTTTACCAGCAGCACTTTTAGCTCAGGCTGTAGAGGACACAAGGAGAGCTCTCTTCCCCTCAATTTTTATTGTTGTTGTTGTTGTTGTTGTTGTGGTTGTTTAAATGTGTGGCGTATTCCATTGTGGTCCATGGTGAAAAATGGCACACTTCATTGCGATGTAGCAAAGAATAATGAGGACCATGACGTAGAGAATGTTTTGTCAGTTACAAAATTTTATGTTTAAATGTAATGAATGAAAGCGTGAAGCCTGCAGAAATATTGGGAAATTGTGAAGCAAAGTACAGTAAAATGGAGGATAATTTTTTAATTCAAGGACTAAACAGCTCACATCACCATAGACTTCCCTGTGCTCTGCTGACAGTTAATTAAAGCAATCAGTTGCTTGTGTCCACAATGTGAAATTATCACCCTGAGCCTAAAAGAAGCATGTCATTTCTCATCATGATTATGGTGGTGGTGGTGTTGATTGCCTCTCTTTTTGAAGTGTGTTTGGTGTCTTGTGAGTTGAATCTCTTCCTCTCTCTGCTCTCCTCCTTTTCCGCTTTGTGTCTTTCTTGTGTGTGCCTCGTGTTTCTTGACTGTGGGGGACCCCTGCTCTACGGTAGGTGGATAGCTCACGTTGATCCTCTCTAGCCCCCAGGGTGGAGGGGGGTTTCATGGAATGAAAGTTGTAGCTTCCTTTGCTATTTTTATTTTTTAGTTATTTGTTATTTCCCCCCATTATTTTGTAATTTTTGTTATGATAGCTTGAGAATGTAACAATGGAAAGCTATGATGTGCTCCATAAACCCCAGAGAGGAGAGTCTAACCATCTAACACATTGTTCCTGGGACAATGTAACTGTAACTCACACCAATATGGAAAGTATTGGATTAAAATCTGATATGCAAGACTGTTAACATTATCAATCTATGCATGTGATAAAGGGCATGGTTGGTTGTTTGGGAGACATGGAAACGGTGATGATAAAACTGCATGGTGAGACAAATATTTGAAAATCTCTTCTTTTTGATTGTAATACTCAAGGAGGAGGTAGGATGTGGAGACACTGGATGACCCAAAGAAAAGATTACAAAGTCAAGATCACTTTGAGAGTAATTTAATAACAAAAATTATCCTGAAGCAATAAGATCCTAAAATATTCAAATAGCTGGCTGTGCCCTTTAATCCTGAAGTATTTTTGTAATAATGGTGAGCTGAAAGGAGAGGCATTTCTTTGCCACATAAATTTAAAGAAATGCAGGTTAAAAAGTTTGAAGTCTTGTCTTAAAATTTAAAGTGCTTATTCTTCTGCTTAGTGTAGGGGCTTACTAAAACAACAAACTCTATGAAATACAATATATCTCCTTGCCCTGAATATTATGTCATATTTTTATCAATTAATATGCATTTGTTCTTGCTGTTGTAGTTCCTTAGGGGTTTTATCCAAACCTTTGTCTCCTTGCTCATTTGTTAAAATCTAAGGTCTTTAACAACAAGAAACTATTCTTATTTCTAATTTCATTACAAAGATGTGGCATTTATTACCCCTCTTAGTGGAACTAGCATGCAATGCCTCCACTGACTCTGGCTGTCACTGTACTGCTGAAGCATGTCGGACTTAAGGAATTGCCCAGTGATCCACAAACACTGAGGCGATAAGTTGTACAATTTTTAAAAAGTAGGGATATCTATTACCAGCAGATATTTCCTTGTAAATGATACATTCCTGGTTTTTATCATCAGGCGCTGTGCAGGTAAGCAGTAACCACAACATGTATCTCCCACATAAAAACTCCTGGAGCTCCAGTGTCTGTGGCATGCTGGCTGTTATGGGGAGCCCTGTATCCTGATTCCCCACACTCTGACCATTAACATAGTGTTTTGTTTTGTTACCTTTACACTGCAGAAACATCAGGATGATGATGATGATGAGGGAGAGACTGGACTGACAGAGGAAGAGAAAGAGGAAGAGGAGAAAGAACAGGAGAAACTGGGGAAGCTGCAGTACTCTATAGATTATGACTTTGAGAATACAAAGGTCTGTGGTTATCGCCAGTTTGCACACTTTTCTAGACTAGATATCTGAACATCGGTTAAAGTGAGATTCAGAATTCTTTCTTTCATTCTCTTGACATATTGAAGTCAAAGGTTTTTACAAAGGGGATATTGGATAGCTGTTTTTTTACTCCACAATTCAGAAATCACCATCATCGGCCAGAAAAGGTCATTTTCCATCACATTTTGAGGAACTGATTGTTCCATAATTCAAACTGATATATTAACAAACACCACATATGAACTTCACAATACTGATAGCAATAAAACTGGAGAGTTTTTTTGGATTAAGTGCTGTCACTCAAGTGGAGATTTCTGACTCAAATAGAAAGACTATTTTGAGAAAATGACCTTTAAAGATATTTTTGTACAATTTCATACATTTTTATTTGAAACTACTTTACTTGTAAAAAACCTTAAGTAGCCAATATCATGAGACTTCCTCAGTTGAGTACAACTGAAGATAATTAGTACTTTCCCATTAAATATGCACATGTTAAAGTAAAAATAATACCAAAAATATGTACTCTAGGCATTATAGACCCAAAATAAATAAATAACCCAAAAATCACAAAATTGACCAGCACATGAAGAAAACATGTTTTTTAGTAAATGGACTGGTACTTACATAGCACTTTTCTACTCAGTTTTTGTGTACTCAAAGCACTTTACACTACAGGCCACATTCACCCAGTCACACATACATTCATACAGCACTTTTATCTATACTTAAGTGCTTACTAACATTCACACACACACTCACACTCCGATGAACGTGGGGTAACGTGGGGTTCAGTATCTTGCCCAAGGATACTTCAGCATGCAGACTAGGGGGAGCCAGGGATCAAACCACTGACCTTCCGATTAGTAGACGACTCACTCTACCTCCTGAGCCACAGCCGCCCCACAGTGTGTTGCCTTAAACAGGAAACCATTTGTTCATTTGAACATTTGAATAGGAAGTTAGCATAAAGCGGGGGTGCTGGGCCCTATCCCAGGTGTCATAGGGTGAGAGGCGAGGTACACCATAGACAAGTCGCCAGTCTGGCACAAGGCTAACACAGAGAGACAGACAACCAAAGCAGTCTTCCAGCAAATAAGCATATTTCCCAGTGCTGAGCTACTTCTTGAAGGACTAATTGGAAATTGTCTTTGTAGAAATTCAGTCAGACCATGATCATTTTAAGACTAAAAAAGACAAAAGAGGCTAAACTATAAAAGGGTAACTTGTTTTTGTGGCTTAGGGGAAATGAAAGGATATTTGTCAAACCTGCAGTGACTTCCATCGTTAATTGAATACTCAGCAGCATATGAACAAAGTGGTATCATATGACTTTAACAAATCTAGACTTTAACAAAGTCTAATAAAAAGAATTCAGTCGATATGAAACACAGCGGAGGCCGGGTTACTGTACTTTAAGTGTATCTGTAAAATATAGACAGCTAAAATCTATATTTTCTAGCACACACACTAATATTTTTTTAGAAGTTACCACACTGTAACAATAGGGTGACATTGAAGAAAAGCTCCTGACATTCAGTTTGTCTCCCGTCAGCTGAGACGCTTGTGGTGATGGATTGCGAGGCTTAGATAACCAGTCTGAGGCAGGGACCCTTACACAAAAGTTGCATTTTTGCCTGATAAAAGTCTGTTTTCACTGCTCCTGTTGCTTACATTTGCCCTAATCTTCTGCACACAGCTCACAATTGGCATCCTTCAAGCTGCAGATCTCATGTCCATGGACTCAGGTGGAACCTCGGATCCTTATGTTAGAGTCCTGCTCTTCCCTGACAAGAAGAAGAAGTTTGACACCAAAGTGCACAAAAAAACACTGAACCCTGTCTTCAATGAGACATTTGTTTTCAAGGTGAGCCTATAAAGATATATATATAAAGATATGCACCAGTTAAAAAAAATAAACATAGATCATATTTGTGGATGATACTGAGCAAGTTAGTATTTTAAGATAACACAAATAATCATCCTAACCTCCTGTGTGTGTCTCACAGTGTGGGACTGACTGTGTATCAGGTTTGTCTGGATCTGTGTGTGTACCCACTGGCCTGTAAAACCTACATGCTGCTCTTTCCTGTCCTAGCTAATAAGTCCCACAGAGACTTTGCAAGTGTCTCTGGGTCAAGCTGCAAACATTACCAGTCTGCAAAATTGCAGCAGAAAAAAAAGTCTTATTCTACACAGTACCTTTTCCTGCTCTCTCCCGGATGCCTCCAGTGAGATGTTCGTTGTCAGATTTATTGTTTCTTTGTCAGAATTTATTTAAGATACTTCTTTCTTTTTGAAACTGAAAGTTTTTTATTTCGTGTATGTCTGCACAGGTTGTAGTATAATTCAATTCAATTCAATTCAATTTTATTTATATAGCGCCAAATCACAACAACAGTCGCCTCAAGGTGCTTTATATTTTAGGGTAAAGACCCTACGATATTAGACAGAAAACCCCAACAATCAGACGACCCCCTATGAGCAAGCACTTGGCAACAGTGGGAAGGAAAAACTCCCTTTTAACAGGAAGAAACCTCCGGCAGAACCAGGCTCAGGGAGGGGCAGCCATCTGCCGCGACCGGTTGGGGGTGAGGAGAAACAGAAGAGAGCAGAGGGAGACAGGACAAAAAAGGCACACCTATGGGAGAGAGACAGGGTTAATAATAGCTAATGATTAAATGCAAATGGTGT
>VUQI01063403.1:0-14078 GCA_015106735.1 Paratilapia polleni | reverse complement strand
ACCTCTGATCAACAAGGCATTTTCTCCCAGAGAACTGACGCTCACTGGATATTTTCTCTTTTTTGGACCATTCTCTGTAAACCCTAGTGATGGTTGTGTGGGAAAATCCCAGCAGATCAGCAGTTTCTGAAATACTCAGACCAGCCCGTCTGGCAGCAACAACCACGGCACATTCAAAGTCACTTAAATCACCTTTCTTCCCCATTCTGATGCTCGGTTTGAACTTCAAAGATTGATTAGATATTTGTTAACAAGCGGTTGAACAGGTGTACCTAATAAGGTGACCGGTGAGTGTATGCATATATATATTCGACATAGTAATTTGATGTTAAGGTAATAGTATAATATATTAAATAGGCAGTTTTAGGGATACCATGCTGTATACTAAATATGAAGCAACAATTATAAGTCTGAAAGTTCCAAAGCCCTACCAGTTCTTTTATAACTTAGTTTATATTTCCCATAAGTCACTGCCCCTGGGCAGAATTGGACAGTCTGGAAAAACAAAACAAAACAAAACAAAAAAACCCCACAAATTGCCAATTTTATTCTTTGATTTTTGCATTAATTTTTATTTCACTGGACAGAGACAGTGTCTTTCCTGCTGTTTCCATTATCTGTGCTAAGCTAAGTGACCCAGCCTGCTTAGTGCGGAGCGCTGTATTTAGTGGAGAGATACAAGAGTGATATCCGTCTTCTCATCTGTCTCTCAGCAAAAAGGGGAACAAGCATATTGTTATACATAAGAGTGAAGGTATGATGACAAAGAAACAGATTCAAGAGAAAAGTCCAGTAAATACTAAACATTTCCTTTTTTATCATATATGAATGAAGCTGCTTTATCGCTGCTGAGCGACTAATATCTGAAGAAGCAGAGCTGACAGGAGGAGTGAACATAGTTGATGAGCAGTGTCATTTCTTTGCACTGACTGAAAAAGAACACTGACTGGTAGCTCGGTGTTTTCAGAGGTGCTGGGGACTTTGTATTACTAACAGCAAGATGACTAACAGCAGACTGATAGAGTTGTCGTGTTAACTTCGATTTAGGCTAGGGCGCTCTTTGGAGATAAAATTTGGTAATCAGAACGGGCCAAAAATAGGAACAGAGCCACCTCATTGTAGAGATGTCACACATACTCTGAAGTAAAGACAGTAACAGATGGCGATGCTCCACACAAGCCTTACAGCCTGTCTACTGATTCATAATGTGACAGTGCTGAGCAGAAAACAGTACAGAACAAAAGGAAACATTTGGTGGTTACAGCATCACAAATGCAGCTTTTCTCTTTTTTATATATTTTTAAACTGAAGACTTTTGTAGTTTTTTGGCTGCTGTTTAAATAAAATGCTTGTGCATTTGTTAACATTTTATGGATGGAGGAATTATTTTTGGTTGTAACTCCTCTTATTGTGGTCTGATACAAGCAACATTTGTTTGTGTGCTAAGCTTTTGAAACCGAAAGGCTATAGATGTGGACTGACTTGAGGAAAACCCGAGTAAATAATGCTTTGTGTACATGTTGGTTTTTATGCAGTTTTACCTTTTAAACGTATGATTCTGATGCCAGTGCAAGTCCATGTTTCCCTCTCAGTTACAGTAAAAACTTCAGTGGTTTTCATATTGGCTGAGTTACTTTATCATTTTGGAGACCTTTAGAAGTCAAATTAAATGCATTATATAGCTGATTTTCTTGTTGAAACCTTAACTCTGCATTGATAGATTCATAGATTTTGGCTGCAACTAACTTATTTTATAGTTTTTAAATGACCATGGTTGTCTTGAAACATAAAATTTGCCATATGTCACAATATTATTTTAATACATGATACACCCTGGAGAGGTTGCCAGTTTGTGACAGGGTCAACAGAGAGAGAAAGAGAACCACAAAGTCTCACAATTACACTTACGGCCAAGTTAGAGTCACCAAATAATCTAACATTCATGCTCTCTGGATTATGGGAGGAAACAAAAGTACCCAGGTACATGTACACAGAGAACATGTACAATCCACACAAAAAATTTCTTTTGAATTTTATGCTAGCATCACCTTTTTTAAAAAAAAAAAAAAAGTTGGGGCAGGGATTCTGCATTCTGCATTAATCTTTAGTGGAAATCGCTACACGGCCTCAGGAACACTTCAGAAAACTACTCTGACACAGCTGTTCAGTTCATCACATAGTCAAATTGAAACTCTACCATGCATGAAAAAAAAAACACATGAACAAGTTCCTCAAACTTCAGGCAATGTAGAAAACAGTTCTGTGGTTAAGATTTGAAAGTATTTTTAGAAATCATGAAGGCTACGCCTTCTGGGCTAAATAGAAGAGGGACCATCCGGCTTGTTATCCGCACACAGTATCTGTTCTTGTATGGGGGTGCATTTATTCACACGGAATGAGTGACTTGCTGAAAAAGCCCTATTATACAGTAACTGAACAATAAATACAGGTTTATTAACATATGCTAACTGTAATACAGCAGTACACTTAACTCCACATCATGAACATGTATAGAAAACCCGGTCTAAGTAAAATATGAAGAAGAACAGAGGACGGTCACTCACCCGTGAGTATATTCAAGGCTGATAATGGCTTATAGCTGAAACATATTCATCTTACCCAACAATGAATAAGTAAACTCATCAGTGAGTGTTGGTATTCTGTTTTAACAACATACGCTGCCACCGAGAGCTTGTCTTTTTCATCGAAAGCCTTTATTTCAGCAGTGTCGAACCACATTATACACATTCATAATTCAAAACTGTATATAAGATAGATAAAATGTAAAAAAAACATGGTTAAAGTGATTTGAATGTGAATGATTTTGTTTCAAATTCAATTTTACTCAGCATTTCAACTTTTTTGAAACAGGGTTGTAGTATTAAAAAAATACAATTTTGGGGTATTGGTGGGCTTCATCAACAGTGAACCTAAATTATAAATAACCAAAATAATCTTTAGTGGCCACCCTTATGAAGAACTCTGTGTCCAGAGACAGACTTGACAAGTGCATGCATATGATTACTTGTTCCCAAACTGTTTCAGAGTTGTCAGAATTGCAGCCTCTTCAATATCTCCATCTGTTCTCTACTAGGAGCTGGACATGGCTTATTATGACTCCAAGGCAGAGCTGGATTATGTGAGTAAGGGACAAATAAACTGGACTTTTCTAAAAAATATTTTTCTTATGCTTACTTTATGTATTGTAAATTGCCTAAAGAACAGCAGTAATAATAATAGAGACAAAAATGAACATTGTGCATCATGTACTTGTTCCCGTGTTCATGTAGTATTCCATGGATGGAGAAGGAGAGGTGGAAAATCCCTCTCACATCAAGCTGGAGTTTGTGTATGACCCAAACTTCAAAAATAATGTCAACTATTCCTACACAGCTGTTCAGATTCCCACAGATATTTATAAAGGAGGCAAGTAGAGTTCCCAGTCTGGAAGGAAATGTTTATAATTAATTTCACACAAGCCTAATGTGTGTATTTTAAATGTTTAACTCTTTTTTTAAACTAGCTCCAGTCATCCTCAACGAATTGAATTGGACACAAGCGCTGGAGAAAGTGTTCATGGAGAATAGTCGAGAGGACCCATCGCTGCTGTGGCAAGCATTTGGGAGTGCGACAGGAGTCACTCGCTATTATCCAGGTAGATTTTAAGAACTGTGAGATATGACAGGCGATAAGACCAAACTCAAAAGTGCATAAATAGTATGAGATAAACATTTTCTTCTCATTTTTTTGCAGCGACTCCTTGGAAAGCCCCTGATAAAATTGACCTGTATGATGTCAGGAGGAGGCCCTGGTACACTATCCTGCTTAAAACACGTTTACATGTGGGCTTAATGCAACACAGTAAACGAGATGACGTTTTTTCTTTTTTCCACAGGTACATCCAGGGCGCCTCATCCCCCAAAGATATGGTCATCCTTGTTGACGTGTAAGTAATTCTACTAAACTCCCTTTGTCCCATTTAACCAATAAACATTCACTTTTCACGTGGTTATAGTTTAGCATTAGTTTAGCATGACTGCTGGAAATGAAGGGATGGCTAGACTGGCTGGCATCCTACAGAGAGTCCAGGAAGTAGCTTCTCCCAACCAAGAGATTGTCTGCCACATAAAGATGTAAACAGTCAGTAGCAGTTGTCATGGTTTTTGTGTTAGCAACGGTTCCTTTTGTTATCTTTAGTTGTTCTCTGCCTTCGTGTTTTTGAATCTTGATTCTTGGATTTTTATTGTAACATTCAGTTCTTGTTTTGGTGAGTTCCCCTCTGTCTGCCTCTCACTGTTTTCTTTGTGAGTTTGGTCTCTGCCCCTCTTTTGGGTTACTTCCTGTTTTATTTCGAAGGTTAGATCCTCATGTGGGTTTCTGTGCTTTCACTTCCCTCTTTTGTTCTTGTCCCCATGCTACTTAGTATCTGATTAAGTCCACCTATTTGTTATTACTCTTCCCTCCTCGTATGCATTTAGCCTGTGTCTATTCCCTCAGTCTTTGTCAGGTTGTTGTATTAATCTTGTTTTTTCTGTTGCTGGTTCCCTGTGTTTTTTTGGATTGATCCTGCTTACTCATTTAAGATGTGTTTTTTCCTGCCATTACTATGCATGGCTTTATTTTATTTATTTTTTAGTTAGTAATTAAAGTGCCTGTTCTAACCTCCTGCAAGTCCAACCTGGTTGTTTTTCTGGGTGTGGGTCTTCCTGTTGAACATTTTCATCAGCATGACACGGGTATTTACACTTTGTTTTTGTGCAAATGAAAGAGGGAAGGAGATCATGTGTGAAATATTGAGCTTTAAAAACATAATTCTTCTCCCTTGGACAGAGCTCGATTAAGTGTTTTGTTTTTAGTTTGTTTTTAGTATTTTGTATGACAACAAGCTGCTGGCTGCATCATCTTCTCATTTGCCCCTCCAGAAAGCAAATTTATATACTGTATATATCCTAAAATGTTTTAAGTATGGGTTTAATCTGAATCATGTCTATTTCCATGGCAGGGCAGACACTAGTGTTATTTTGCAGAGTGGATTCAAACTCACGGTTGAGTACAGCAGACTATTGTTGCTGTAATGCCCCTGTGGTTGCTATTGTGGTGATAACAGATAATTCATTGGTACTCACTGCAAGGTTAATGCCATTGTTGAGCTGAATGTGGGAAAGCAGACGCCATGAATGACCTTTCATAAGCATGAAACCTGGTTGCTCATCACATTTCCATTAAGATGGCCAAAAGTACAAAAAAGAATACAAAACATTTTAGCTACAGTACATGTTTTAGTGTTGCATTGTTTTTTTTTTAAATATTAGTTAAGAAACACTGCAGATCTAACACTTGGCAGAAAAAAACCCAACAAAAAATTGTGAGCTTCAGATGTATGCACACAGTATTCAGGAGCATTGTTGTCTTTATCCATATTTTTACTAATTACAATTCTACTAGCACTGCAGAAAATTGTATTTTGTTGAATTCAAACTGTACAAAATTAAACCAGAAAGAATGACAAGTACCATTATATAACCACTGAATATATTTATCAGTGCCGATCAATGACTGCAGCAGGAGAAATTTTGTAGCACTACTGAAGACTTTGGTGGAGGCATTATGATTTATTCTGTTTTTTTTTAATTGGCCTCTTGGATTGTTTTAAACCTGGCTGGGTAATAAGCTTATCAATAGATTTACAAGTTTACAAAAAATAAAAATAAAAAATCCTTCACACTGATGAACTTTTACAATTCAACCACTGATCTTCTTTCTTGAGCTATTATTGCTTGGCACACACCTGTCAACCACAACATTGCATAATATCCACATGAATGCCAGGACACGTTTTCCTAGCATTGTAACAAGATTATCCACACTATTGATTCTCCTGTGAGTTTTAAATGTAGCTGATCACTGTATCCTCCATTGTTCTTGGGGAGACTAAACAAAGGCAGCTCCACAACTGTTAACTGGCATAAAATGGACAAAATTAGGTCTTATTCAGCAACAGTTTGCCCATATTAACCACAGCTGAGCCGAAACCTTTAAGATTAGTTAATACTAATTCAATGCATAATTTTGCATACTGTCATAAAAAATTATCTTTTTGCTTTTTGCTTGTATATCCTTGTATGTATTTGTTTGAGCATGTAATTGTGATGATATCTTTCTTTTGTGTTTCCTCAGGAGCGGCAGTGTCAGCGGGCTCACTCTGAAACTGATCAAAGCGTCAGTGATGGAAATGCTGGACACTTTGTCCGATGATGACTATGTCAATGTTGCCAGGGTTGGCATACACTACACTTACTGACTCTAAACACTGATTCTCCATCATTTCACATCTGTTGGTCCACCTTTTTTCAAACTGTGTCTCCTCCTATGTTTCAGTTTAATGAGAAGGCGGAGGCTGTGGTTCCTTGCTTCAAACATCTAGTCCAGGCTAATGTGCGCAACAAAAAGATTTTCAAGGATGCAGTGCAGCAGATGCAGGCTAAAGGCACCACAGACTACAAGTCTGGATTTCATTTTGCCTTCAATCAGCTGTTAAATGTAAGTCATCTATACTGATTTAGTTTGTCAGCGCTAAAAGTTCTACACGGTTTTACTGTATTGACCCACACATGTATTTTTATTTTATTTTATTTTTTATTTTTTGTAAATTTCAGAAGACAAATGTCCCCCGGGCTAACTGCAATAAAATAATCATGCTTTTTACTGATGGAGGAGAGGACCGAGCTCAGGATGTTTTCATGCAGTACAACTGGCCCAACAAAACGGTCAGTTTCTCACATCATCTCACCATAACAGATACCCTTCAGTTACCTCCGCCATTTGAGGAGGATGTGCTGTAGTATCTTAACCACCCTATGAAAATTAATTTAACATTTTCTCCATTTACCCACATCAGGTTCGAGTATTTACCTTTTCTGTGGGCCAGCATAACTATGATGTCACACCGTTACAATGGATTGCGTGCACCAATAAAGGTGAGCTCAACTTCACATACTGTAGAGTGAAAAAAAAAGACGCACTACAAAAGGATTCACCCCATAGTGCTGACACTAAAAACAGTTTTCAGGTGGTAAGACTGCAGTCAGTGGGTCATTTGCAAAAAAGTAATGATAGAAGTCTCGTTCTGTCTACACTTTAAATAGATGATTCAAAGCTTAGACAAAATAAACAATGCATATAGAACAAATAAATAATTGAGCATAATGTATTCATGCTGTAAAATGCACTGATCCTATTAGAGGACCTGACTTTCAGGAAGTGCTATTACTGACAGAGAGATCAGTTTTGCTTGTGTAAATATTTTGTTTAGATATTTTGAGCCCTAGCAGTTACTTACTGAGACTGAAAACCTCTTAGGGGAGAATGTGGCTGAATAGTGTGTATCTGCCAGAGAAATGCTCCTTATGAGAAATTCATGTCAACTGGGTGATATTTTGACTCAAGAGAAAAAGCGTTGTCACTGTCCTCCTGTTTTGACTGAATAATTGATGTTTTTATAAAACAGACTGGCTGAACAACCTGTTTTCTGCTTTGTTAACCATTAAACATTGTGACCTGAGCTCCGTTAAACTCTCAGAGTCTCACTGCATTAAATTTCAACATTCATTGCAAAATCTTTTAAATTCTAGTGAAATTCTTAATTTTTCCAAAGACACTAAATAAGTCAAACTGTTTTTTCAGATAGATGTGTGTAAGACAGTCAGAATGTTTTACAAAGCACAATAAGTATATATTTGTCTGAATGTGAAAGCGATAAAAAATATGGGTGTGGTGATGTTTTTTCTAATTAAAGGTAAAAATGGATGATAAGGGATTAGGATTGAGACACTAGGATAAGGTTTTTGTTATTTGAGTTTTTAGGCTTTTAGCTGATTAAATAGCATTGAATGAATTTTACTAATATAGATATCTCTGATTTGAAGCTCAGTAGTTTTTATCTTTAAGCTTCCTATCTGTGGGGTTTTGGTGGCTGAGTCACTGGTCTAGTAACATCTAGTCAAATCTAGAATATTTATGAGCACTACTCCAGTGTTTTTTTTTTAACAGTACCACTCACACATGCTCTCTCTTTCTCTCTTTTTCTGTGGTTGTCTTTGTTTCTTCGTCTCTTGCCAGGTTACTATTTTGAGATCCGTTCCATCTGTGCTATAAGGATTAACACCCAGGTGGGTTTGTCTAGTGCCTCTGACACAGATGATCCCTGTTCACTGTTTCTCCTTGTGGTCCTCACTTAGCCTGTAGAAACACCTATGCTCATTTGTTTGCACACCCATTCTCCCAGTGGCCTGATGTTGTCAGCTGTTTTCAAGCTGCAGCCTGTCACGTATCTCTGTGTTTTGTCAGGAGTACCTCGACGTGCTGGGGCGCCCCATGGTTCTGGCAGGCAGCGATGCCAAGCAGGTTCAGTGGACCAATGTGTATCAGGATGCTCTGGTGAGACAGCGTGTTGTCATCAAATACACCTAATGCAGTGAAAAATAAGATCATTTAAATTTTCACAACTTTGTCTTTTGGGCTCTGCAGGGTCTTGGCATGGTAGTAACTGGGACTTTGCCTGTTTTTAATCTCACCATGGATGGAAACTCACAGGTAACAAAAAGGATAATTACATCACAGTTTAGGTGGTTGAGATTTGTTAGTTACTTTTTTTTGTCCACTTTGACTTGGCTAATTAATAAAGGCGGATTTCAACTCTGGTGTATAACATCACACATTATCCATGACCACTAATGTTTGTATGGTAGATAGTGTATGTAACCAGAATAATGTTGTTATTTTAGCCTAACATAATGACTCAAAAACAGGGCGGCACAGTGAGTCTGGCTCTGTTACCAGCTCCCCTAAAACTCACGAACACATTACATCTGATTGTGGTAATCTGTGTAAAAATGACATGTTTACATTGAGGGATATGTGCCAGACTATTTCTTGGCTTGGCTGAAGTGACTTTCTGATGCTAAGCTTTGCTAACCGGCTGTTGCTTCCAGCTTCATCATCTGACTCACTCTGGAAAGGCAAATAGGCCTAAAGTGTGATGATTTCTTTAAATGAATTCTTATATGTATTGCTGCTGTTTTTCTTTTCACAAGAATCAGCTGATTTTAGGTGTCATGGGAGTCGATGTGCATCTTGATGAGATAAAGCGACTCACACCGCGGTACAATGTACGTGCATAAGTCGTATTTTTCTCCATTTGTACACCGAGATGGACGAAGCAGACCAAAATTTTACTGCTATTCCTCTTGTTTGTGGTTGAAACAGCTTGGGGCCAATGGATACATATTTGCCATTGATCCAAATGGATATCTGCTCCTTCATCCTAATCTCCAGCCAAAGGTGATTTATATTTAATTAGTCAAAATGCTTTAATTAGTCTGTGGACAGTTGCTTTATTGTTTTATGGTTTAATTTTAAATTGGGGTTGTGAGCATCAGTGATGATGATGGGGAATAAATAATAAATGTTAAACTTTATGTTAATATCGTGTTCTCCCTCGACTCTTCTCAGCTGGTGAATCTCCCTGAACCTGTGACACTGGACTTCCTGGATGCAGAAGTGGAAGACAGCAATAAAGAGGAGGTGAGGACCAAGTAGAAATTTTGGTTTTGGGCATTTTATGTTTTTTGCTGTTTAGCTTGTGTCCAAAGTTAATAACAGTCCAGTGAGCAACATTTTCTACCTGAGAAAATCTGCCCACCAGACTAAATTGTCTGTGTGGGTAACATGTTTTTGTAACATATCTGTGGCTGATTAACAGAAAACTGCTTTCTGTTTCCACTGTGTAGATCCGTCGACAAATGATTGATGGAAGACCAGGTGAAATGCAGATCAAAACTCTTATAAAGTCAATTGACGAGGCAAGTCAGTTCTCTTTTTGAATGTCCTCACACATTTCATCTTTAGTCTGGGCTGTAGCACTCATATAGAGTTTAGCACATGTGGTCAGCATGGTATGATGACTCACACTCATAAATTTACAATGCTGCCTGGTTGGTCCATGAAACAAGCTGCTCAGACAGTTATTTAAATCACCTATTTGAAAATGAGACATAGAACTGAGCCTCACAAAGGTATTTCTGCAGAGCTATAATCCAGGTTAACTTTGTCTTACTCCTTTTATTCCTGCAAGCAGCTCAACTTGAATTGAGCTCTGATTTAATTTTTCATATCCTTGTAAAACTGTTTTGGTTCTTTTAGCAGCTAGTTTCATGATGATTATATACATCTGATTTTCCAGTGGCTGCACTTTGTAGCAACCTGGGCTCTTACTGCTCTGTAGCACTTAGAAATTCCTTTGTGTGGTTAAATGTCTTCTCACGTCTTAATGCTGTTTCTTTTATGTTTCTATATATGTGTATTTGGTTTATTCTTTTATTATTTATTGGTTCTCTCTATGGTATTTTCACACTTAGGGGTCTGTTTTTATGTTTTGCATATGGTCATATGGGACATGGTGATTTTATTTCTCATTTTGTTCTTTATGTAAACACCATATGTTAAAGACAAGATACTTAGCCCATATGTAGATCATATTGCCATTCCTGCATGCTGAAATTAGCTGCTGAAAGTTAGAAAATTTCAGCATGCAGGTTTTGATATTTAACTTTATGTTTTTTTTTTATGGAAAATAAGTGGTTTTAGGTTATTGTGTTTAAGGTCCAAACCTTATTTATTATTGCACATTGGAAAAGCTGACAGCTGTAAGCAATAGTACGAGTGAATGAGTAAATAGCACTATTGCACATTGTATTGCAGTAAAGTGGCAGTGCATGTCTGAGACAATATTTCCTGACTGGAAGACGGCAATTAAAAACAAAAACAGTGCCGTGTGGTTGGTCAAGTGTTGCAGAGTTGAGGAGTCTAATGGCTTCTTTAATCTAGTAGTCCCTGCAGCCATACTCCTGTATTGTCTGCCTGACGGTAACAAGGAGAATAGCTGGTGTGCTGGATAGGTATGATCCTTATTAATGCTCTGGGTCTTACGCAGGCACCACTGGAGGTAATGGCAGGAAGGCTCTTGCCACTGATGTTCTCTGTTGTTTCCACCACTCTCTGTAGTGATTTCCAGGTGTTGGCAGAGCAACTCCCATACCAAACTGTCATGCAACCCGTCAGCAGGCTCTCAATTGTGCTCCTGTAGAAGTTTATTTTACTGAGATGATCATCCTATGGCACATCCCTGATTCAAATGTTATCATCAGTTTTGATTTTAAAGGATCACCTTCTGTTTTCGTTTTACCTATCGTAGTTTAGAATACAAAGTACAATCACACTCTCTGGCTCTGTTTAAAAGTGTTATCCATAAAAATATAAATGTGTCAGAAAAAAAAATCAATAAAAATAGGCTTTAGATGTAGGTGTCGAAGGTTTTTCAGGTTTCCCTTATTAACATACTGATCTCAGATTGGGCTTTAAATTCAAATTCTTGTTCTCTGGATTCTGTAGATTGTGTGCACACACGCAGTTGGAGTAACATTAACAGTTACAGTTTTCACAAAGGTAAAACTGGGTAAACTTTAGTCTCTGTACTTATTAGCTGTGCCTCTTGTGTTTATTGAAATTCTTCACCACTGCAGCAATACATCGATGAGGTCTACAGGGGTTACACCTGGACACCTATCAATGGTACAGATTACAGGTGAGCTGATGCAGAGTTATGAATCATGAACACTAACCAACCAGCTGTGGCCTAGTAAAGACTGCAGGCACAGACTGATTCAGCCTAAGACCCACCATCTCTTTGTATCCCCATTCATGCTGGAATCCTGTTGGGATGCTACCACCTGCAGTCTTGGTCTGGTATTACCACCTTACAATGAGTACTACATCCAGGCAGATCTGAGTGATGTGATGCTGCAGCTCCAGTGTGAGTACATGGAGCCATGGTGTTCAGTTTTACATCCAATGAAGATGTTCCACAGAAATGAGATCCAAAAGGGGGCATCACCCTCTCGCTTTCCTTGTTACAGATATGCAGTCTTTGCTGCCCAGCTCTTTTGAATCATCAGGACACGTGTTTCTGGCTCCAAGGTGACCGTCTTTATCTCTCGTGATTTCGTTCTTCAGATAAAGGAAAGGTACTTATTTATGCTGCTGTATCTGCAGGGAATACTGCAAGCGTCTGCAGCTTTCTGACAACAACACCCAGTTTTTGCAGAACTTTCTGTCTCTCATGCTCGACATCTCCCCAGAATCTGATGAGTGTGAGTGCAATAACAGAATGTAGTAGCTGACAATATCTGACACTGCTGCAGACACACAGATAAGATAATGATCAGCTTTTTTTTTTTTTTTTTTTTGTTTCAGGTGACCAAGGCCTAATCCACAACCTGATTTTGGATTCTAGGATTATTGGGCAGCTGGCTTCTCGTGTGTGGAAGAACAAGGACCTCAATTCGTGAGTCTGCTTTTTTCTTTTGCTCACAGAGTCCATCATAGTGCAAAACTACAGCTGAAGGAGTAAATACAAAAAAATGTTACAGGTACGGCTTCCTAGCTGTATTTGCATCCACAGATGGAGGAATAACACGAGTTTTTCCCAACATGTGAGTGATTAAAATAATTACATATCCAACCAGAAAATTATATATTTGTTTTGTCACAGATGTTCTGCTGTAAAATGTTTGATGATTTGTGTTTTTGTTTGTACAGAGCTGCTGAAATGTGGGATGAGGATCCTGAACCCTTCAATTCAAATTTCTACAGACGGAGTCTCGATAACAGAGGCTACATGTTCCGACCTCCATCGAAATCCTGTGAGTAACTAAGCAGTACCAGACTTTGCTAACTCAAGAGAGACATGTAGATGTAAACGTTAATGAAGCAATAGTTTGTCCGGTGAGTGTTGGTAATTATTAGCTTGGCATTACTTGAGATTTTCAACTTATCTTTTTTACACCTCAGCTTTTGTATGTTTTCTATAATCATGATAGTGAGCATTAGATGTGCTGGTGGGCAGATTTTGTAACATTTGAGCAGAGGCAGGCTCTCTCTCTGTTTCCAAAGTTTGTGCTAAGCTAATATAACTGGCTTCTGGCTTCAAATTTAATACTTATTTGGACATGCGCTCACTGGCCACTGTATTAGGTTTAGTAGGTGTTCAACTCCTCGTTAATGCAAATATCTAATTAGCAACTCAATGCATTTAGAAATGTAGACATGACCAAGACGACCTGGTGAATTTCAAACTGAGCAGCATCATGGATGTGCAGCTGACAAATCTGCAGTAACTGTGTGATGCTAACATGTTAATATGGACCAAAATCTCTGAGGAATGTTTCCAGCACCTTGTTGAATCTATGCCACAAAGAATTAAGGCAGTTCTGAAGACAAAAGGACATCCAACCTCGTACTAGCAAGGTGTACCTAATGATGTGGCTGGTTATATGTAACATATAATTTACCTATTAGTAAGAAAGTGAAAATGATAAAGTTTACTGCATACAAAATATGTATTTAAAATATGTCAGTGTGGAGGTGTATTCTTGAATCTGTATGTGAGGCACATTAACAAACTTTTTTAAGGAAGTCACTCAAGAGGGAACTCTCTCAGCTGTCATTACTTGAGTCAAGTGTGTTAAATCAGTTTTAAAATGGGTTCAGTCTCCCTGTTTTACCACATAATCAATTACCTACACTTTGTGATCGTTTTTCATATAACTTCTTGTCCCACATCTTAATCCCAAGGTCATGGCTCATTTCAGCCAAACATAAGTTGAAAATTATTCAATTCAATTCAATTCAATTCAATTTTATTTATATAGCGCCAAATCACAACAACAGTTGCCTCAAGGCGCTTTATATTTTAGGGTAAAGACCCTACAATATTAGACAGAAAACCCCAACAATCAGACGACCCCCTATGAGCAAGCACTTGGCAACAGTGGGAAGGAAAAACTCCCTTTTAACAGGAAGAAACCTCCGGCAGAACCAGGCTCAGGGAGGGGCAGCCATCTGCCACGACCGGTTGGGGGTGACGAGAAACAGAAGAGAGCAGAGGGAGACAGGACAAAAAGCACACTATGGGAGAGAGACAGAGTTTATAATAGCTAATGATTAAATGCAAATGGTGTATA
>VUQI01063402.1:0-26226 GCA_015106735.1 Paratilapia polleni | reverse complement strand
TTTTAAGATTAGGCTTAAAATGTTCCTTTTTGATAGAGCTTATAGTTAGGGCTGGATCAGGTGACCCTGAACCATCCCTTAGTTAAGCTGCAATAGGCTTAGGCTGCTGGAGACTTCCCATGATGCACTGAGCACTTCCTCTTCCTCACTTCCTTTCACTCTCCATGTGTTTATACACCACTTGCATTTAATCATTAGCTATTATTAACTCTTTCTCTCTCTCATAGTGTGTCTTTTGTCCTGTCTCCCTCTGCTCTCTTCTGTTTCCCCTCACCCCCAACCGGTCGCGGCAGATGACTGCCCCTCCCTGAGCCTGGTTCTGCCGGAGGTTTCTTCCTGTTAAAAGGGAGTTTTTCCTCCCCACTGTTGCCAAGTGCTTGCTCATAGGGGGTCGTCTGACTGTTGGGGTTTTCTGTCTAATATTGTAGGGTTTTTACCCTAAAATATAAAGCGCCTTGAGGCGACTGTTGTTGTGATTTGGCGCTATATAAATAAAATTGAATTGAAATTGAAGGGTGTAAGCGGGAGTGTGGGATGGCATTACTTTCTTATTACTGAGCAAGTATCTCCATGTCAGCTATAAGCAACTCCGGGGGGGTTAATTCCACAGTATCTTCTTCATTGTCAGAGTAACCCCCAATAATCGGACAGGCGATTGGAGTGTGTTATGTTAGGAGCTGCTAATGGGGCCTCTAAAGGAGCTTCTAGCCTCAAGGAGGATGCGGAGCAGGAAGCTGTTTACCAGACTTCACTGGAAACACAAAAGATTTTCTGCAAATTTTTTTTAGTGGACATACTTTTCCAGATATGTTAACAGAATTTGACTTGTAAAATGTGTTGAATACCCCCTCAACTTTTGCACTTTTTTATTCTTTTTTGCTTTTAAAATTCTCAGAGGCTTTATCCAGAGCAGTCCAGTGATTAGAGGCATAGTCCTTGATTTCAATTCTTGCATTTTAAAAAGATTAACTCCCTTGTACGTGATACTTCAGTCCCAACAGCTCGGGGGGGGTGTTCAGTCCTCATTTAGCTTTAGAGTATTCCCCTGCAGTGACTAAGGAGTGAAGATGAACTCAACAACATTTACTGAATACAAAACACAATGTATATCTTTGTTATCCTGATATTTGGAGATGCTCAGATTATGCACATCCACATTTCCACGAATGTAACAAGAACTGTGCTCTGTCAATGATAATTTCATGTTTCCCTGCAGCTCAGTGTTAATTTCTGTGCTGTCTGGGAAATGATTTCTTAACCACTGACACATCTGATTGATTGGACATTCTGATAAATGTCAGCCTGTAAGCTTGCAGCTAACCAGCTCTATCACATTTATACAATCCTATGAAGTAATCTATATATACATGTCAGTGCTCAGACTGCTTATTTTTTGCATCTAAGACTGTGGTGTTTCACTCCATCATCATTTACCCTGTGAGAAATACAGTGATCTGTATATTTTACAATTCTGAAAGTATGCGTGAGATGCACGGATAACATTGACTTAGGTTTAGACTAAGTAAAGTAATTTTCTGCAGCACAGTGTAATTGTAGCTGATTTGTAATGACAGTCAGCAATCTTTGCAGCATTGATAACAAAAATAAATCTGATGTACTGCATGAGCACATTGCTGCTGCTCCTGCTGCTGCTGTTTTTGTTGTTTAGACATGAAATGGCCATGGGATTAATACACTTGTTACTATTAATGCTTCTAACAACAGCACAGACAGCTCATCTGCTGCTGCTGATGATGATTCACCTACACTATTAATTGTATCTCTTGGTAAATTAATTTGTCAACTGAGGTTTAGTAAATCGCTCTTTGAGGTTAACACCTGTCTGCTTATCTTCATCCCTCTGGTGCAAGTATGAGTACTTCACTTACTGGCGTTACAGTCATCAATAAAGCTTTGTGGTTTTATTCAGTTTTTCACCAAAACACATTTAATTTATTCTTTGAGCCAAATAAAGCTACTGAGTGCATTTCTTACCTTGACACTTGCATAAGTTACATTGGTTAGTGCATTGCCTCTTGCAGCACATTAACATGAATCTCCAATCTGTGACATTATTCCTTCTGAAATGATTACGACACTTCTAACAGAGCACAACTTTATTTGAAGTATGCATTATGTTGATAAAAATTCTTGTAAATTTATTAAAAATAAAAAACAAAATTGTGCATAAGTATTCACAGCCTTTGCCGTGACACTCAAAATTGAGCTCAGGTGCATCCTGTTTCCACTGATCATCCGTCAGATGTTTCTACAACTTGATTGGAGTCCTCCTGTGGTAAATTCAGTTGATTAGACATGATTTGGAAAGGATACGCCTGTCTATATAAGATCCTATAGTTGACAGTGCATGTCAAAGCATAAACCAAGCCATGAAGTCCAAGGAATTGTCTGTAGACCTCTGAGACAGGATTGTATCGAGGCACAGATCTGGGGAAGGGAACAGAAAAATTTCTGCAGCATTGAAGGTCCCAATGAGCACAGTGGCCTCCATCATCCATAAATGGAAGAAATGTGGAACCACCAGGACTCTTCCTAGAGCTGGCCGCCCAGCCAATCTGAGCGATCGGGGTAGAAGGGCCTTAGTCAGGCAGGTGACCAAGAACCCGATGGTCACTCTGACAGAGCTCCAGCATTGTGGAGAGAGGAGAACCTTCCAGAAAGACAACTATTTCTGCAGCACTCCACCGATCAGGCCCGTATGGTAGAGTGGTCAGACGGAAGACACTCCTCAGTAAAAGGCACTTGACAGCCTGCCTGGAGTTTGCCAAAAGGCACCTGAAGGACTCTCAGACCATGAGAAACAAAATTCTCTGGTCTGATGAAACACAGATTGAACTCTTCGGCCTGAATCCCAAGCGTCATGTCTGGAGGAAACCAGGCACCGCTCATCACCTGGCCCATACCGTCCCTACAGTGAAGCATGGTGGTGGCAGCATCATGCTGTGAGGGTGCTTTTCAGCAGCAGGAACCGGGAGACTAGTCAGGGTCGAGGGAACGATGAATGCAGCAATGTACAGAGACATCCTTGATGATAACCTGCTCAGAGCGCTCTGGACCTCGGACTGGGGCGAAGGTTCATCTTCTAATAGGACAACGGCCCTAAGCACACAGCCAAGCTTTCACAAAGTGTTGAGCAAAGGCTGTGAATTATTTATTATTTTTATTTTTATTTTTAATAAATTTGCAAGAATTTCAAGCAAACTTTTTTCACTTTGTCATTAGGGGGTATTATGTGTAGAATTTTAAGGTGAAAAATGAATTTAACCCATTTTGGAATAAGGCTGTAACATGACAAAATGTGGAACAAGTGAAGCGCTGTGAATACTTTCCGGATGCAGTGTATGTCTCTTCGCTGGCTTGGGAACATCTGGGGGCTGGGGAGAGGGAGGTCTGGGTATCTCTTCTTAGTCTGCAGCCCCTGAGACCCAGACCCAGATAAGAAGCAGAACTTTTCAACCAATCAGCATTCTTCCACTCAGCTTTTATGTTGGATCCTTCTCTCTGTGCAGCCAAAGAGCTACACATACATGGGGACATTTTACTGTTGCATTAATCGTTTCAGACCACAAATTCAGATGATTCGTTTTTTTCAGACCAAAAGTCCAAATATCCCAAAATAGTTTAGTTTTACATGAATCGTGTGAGACAAGAAAAAGCAACAAGGTCTGATGAGCTCGAGCAGCTGGATGTTTGAGGAAAATGTGTTCATCAGCCTGACATTAGACCCATCAGTTAACGGCTTTACTCCATGGCCTGCCTGACTTGGTTAGACTGACCAGGGGCTAAAGCCCACACTGATGTAGCTCTCTGGGATCAGTCAGGCACACAAGCCTCACCATCACAAGAAGACAGGGGGAAGATGGAGATAAGACAGAGTGGACACATTAAAGGAGACACAGCAGGCTGAAATAAGCAGGAATTATCCTTTAAATAACAAATTAATTTTCAGCTCTGCAGTGGTTAGTTCCTGCTGTGTGTGTGTGTGTGATTCATCAGGTGAACCAAACTGAACCACGTCCTCACACAGACAGACGGACAGGCCTCGTTATGCAGCTCTTATGAAACAGCAGATGTAGGTGAGACTGATCTGAGCTGCCTGAGCGTCTGAGTGTAAGATTAGGACACTGTGTGTGTGTGTGTGTGTGTTTGCATCACACATACCTCGCTGTCAGAAAGTTGCTGCTTCAGCAGCCTCAATCCTTGTTGCTCTGTCTCTGGGTCACCACCCTGAACACAAAGTGGTTTTCACTCATTTCATGTGTTTCTCCATGTGTGTCCTGCAGGTCCTGCTTTATGTTATCAGTTACTGATCACTGCAGGCTGAGAGGTGGATACAAAAAAACAACCAACAAACCATCACTGGAAAAGTCCCCCGCTGGACACAGCACAAAGGAAGTGGTAAATTAATGAGATCAGAAAAAATTCGGTTACAAAAAGACATTTTATTCAGAACCTTAGAGACAGTAATTTTAAAGAATGTAATTTTAAAGAATGTGTAATAGAAAATCAAGTTAAGTTTGCTTAAAAGTCACTTCTTCTCAGTTTTAGTTTTGATAAGTATGATAGTATTATTTGTCATTCATATCTTGAAACAAGACAAAGTTCTTCTAATCTGGAAATAAAATAAATAACAAAAAGGCTGTAAGCTACTTATCTGTTCATTTACAGCTCCACATTTCTTTCAGGGTCTCCACTAGAGAAGCTTTACATGATTCATAGTTCAAAATAATCATTCTTTATCTTACACTGGGCCTTGGTGCAGCCCCTCAGTTTGTCCTCTGTCTGAAACAAGCTGTTTTAGCTCCTGTCTCTTTAAAGTCCCCTCCTTAAAATGCCTACTTTCTTCTGATTGGCCAGCATCCAGAAGCCTGCAGAGGAGCAAAACCCAGACTTGTGAGGTGTATGTGACTGTTTTGGCAATGATGCAAAAGTAAGAAAAAAAAAAGCTGTGAAACTGAGTATTCAGAGCAGTCTGATGGCAGAGCTTTGAACTCACAGGAATTACTTTTATATACATCTACCTCATTCAGAACTCATCATATATATAACAAAAATTGGCCTGCGACCTGCAAAACAGTGTTCATTATGAATAAACTCTGATTGGCACAGAAGTCTGATAACAGAACACCACTCAGGTTCTGGTTGGCCGGGCTGTTCTCACAGCACCCATCGGTGTCACCTTCATCCATTTCTAGATTTTGTGACTTTTGTTGTTTTTAGAAATGCAGCTCCCTTTTTTGGCTGAATTTTAACATTTTATGATCGTTTTTCAGGCTGCTGCATGCTCACCTTTGCCTGCTTTTAGTTTCACTTTTTATTTCATTGCCTTTTAGCTCCTGGTGTTTTTTTTTGCCTTTTGTAAAAGTGTTATTTTTGTACAATATTTACAGATGCTTATATAAAAGTGAGGAGGAGAAATTGCAGGGTGACATGCAGACTGGAGCTTCAGGCTGCCGTGGCCTACATCTGTCACTATCCAAATCAATAGAAATGATCAGAGGAGGAGAAGGAGGAGGAGGAGAAGTCAGTACCCCCCTCTGTGATGCTGCATGCTAATTGGCTGATCCTGCAGGCTCCGCCCTCTCACTCTCATCCTCTGTGATGACAGGACAAATGGATAAATAACAGTGCAGACTCCTCAGAGGCTCAGATGTCCGTCTGAGATGGTCTGAGGAAGTTTGTCCCACTTTTTTGTTGGACCTTGAAGTATCATCAGAGACCTTTATTTACTGGTTGAGAACCGGGTGTGTGAATGCACCACAGCAGGTTCAGGATGGAGCTGAAGGACTTTTGTGTGACGGGGGAAAACAACTTCCTGAGCCCACAGCGGTGAGTTTACTGAGCCTCTTCTTCAAAACACCTTTAGGTGAAGATCAAAACGTAATTATTGTAGTTTCTGCACAAACTGCAGCTTTAATGAAGTTAAATGTACTTTTTCTACATTTGTGACATTTTTCTTTGCAGCACTTTGTACTCATAAATGGATAATAACACACTACAAATAACTTTAAACAGCAGCACAGACAGAAAAGAAGAAAAGTTTGGATGAGAAATAAATATAAAATATTTAAAGGTACTTTTGGGAAACCCCCTTCACAAAATTCAGTGTAGACTTTCACCACCAGGTGGCAGCGTTTTCTCAGAAAGTTTGATGTTCTTCTTTGTGCATTTAAAATGATTTTTTTGCTCTTTAAAAAGATGAATTCTGACTAATCTGCTGCTGTTATGTTTTTAAAATAACTGCAGTCTGAGCTCTTCTAGCTACCAAATAAGTCAAATTCTGGACAAAGGTTGTGCTAACAGGGCAGATGGGACGCCATCACGTGGTTCGAAGTGGTATTGCGTCAGAGTAATATTATACACCGCAGTCTCACAGCACTTTGTGAAATACTCACAACCTCTAATCTACTGATTCGTGTTTCTGGACACAGATTTCCCTCAAGATATGTTTTGTATTTTGTGCATTTGTTCTTCTGATTGGTGTTTCATCCCACTCTCTTCTTCCTCCTCAGCCTCCTGGACTCCTCCTCTTCCTCCTCCCCCACAGATGAAGCACAGTCCCCGCCCTCCTTCCTCCACTCCTCCCCTCTTAGTCCTTCCTTCCCTCTGGAAGCCACGCCCACTCTCAGTCCTTCACATCCAGCCTTCCTCCTCCCCAGCCCGGCCTCTTCATCTTCCTCCTCTTCCTCCTCACCATATAGCCTCCTATGTGGAGCGCCGGGGCCCGACTCCCCGACAGGATGTAGTTGCAGTCGAGGAAGCATCGGAGGCAGTGCTTCAGTGTCAGAAGCGTCGCTGTGTTTCTCGGTGTCACAGTCGGACTCGTTTTCAGTACAGGTGACAAACTTTTTATTTTAGTCTGTCAGTTAGTGTTTAATCCCATTTTTAAAACCATAAATACAAACACAAATACTCTCTAGAGATCCAAAAGTACACCTCCCCTCGGCCTCGGAGCTGGGGGGTGAACTCCCAGCTTCTTGGGCTTAATGGGAAGTTGGTGGCAGCAGGGCTCAGGGTGGGGTGGGGGGGTCCTAAAAGTGTAATCCCGATTAGAGACAGATCTGAGAAGACAGAAAATTCCCACTGAGAGACCCAAGGTCTGTTAGTCCAATTAACCGCACAGCAGCCATATTATTGGTCAGATAATTAAAAATGCTCCAAAAGGCTCCAACAGCACAAACACGGTCCAGAGGTCCAGTTCAGGGACTCCAATTAGCTGAGGTGAAGCCTAGCAGACAGCTAGCACCTACAGCTGCCTGTGTCGCCATCCACCTGTCAGTCAAAGAGGCCACGCCCCTAATAATGCAAACTTTAAGCCTTAATACAATTTAACAGTTGAGTTAAATTGTACAGGTGTTATGAAGGAGGAAATTAGCTACAGAGACCAAAGAGTTTCTGTATCAGGCTGTAAACATGTTTATTTCTGCTGTAAAGTTGGACATTTTAACATGGGAGTCTATGGGGACTGACTCACTGCTGGAGCCTCTGGTGGACGTTAGAGGAACTGCAGGTTTTGGTGCTTCAGGTTTAGAAGCTGCTGGTTGGCTGTCACCGACTCTGACGATGATGACTGCCCTCTGTCTGCAGGTTGACTCGATCCTGAGGGGCGACTATATGACGCCGATGGGTGCCGTGGGGCCCAAGAGGCTGTGTCTGGTGTGCGGAGACTTCGCCTCCGGGTATCACTACGGCGTGGCGTCCTGTGAGGCCTGCAAGGCTTTCTTCAAGAGGACCATACAAGGTGAGAGCAGCATTTATCATCTCCTGTATTATGTACAGAAAAAAAAAATGGATGAGGTTGACTGATAGCATTTTTTTTTTTCTCTTAATTGTTTTGGCCATTTTTTTTGCTTGCTGTGCAGCACATTGGTCAGCAGCTCTTAGGGCTAAATATCCTTCATAAATAAACTGGGTTAATGGTTAGAAACTGGTCCAAAACAGCAGCTACAGAGGGCTTTACTCCTCATAAGGAGGCCTTAAAAACTTCAGTCTCATACTGCAGTCACCAGCAATTGCTGGTTTAATTTTTTTGCATGGCTCTCATGTGAAACCTCTAAACTAAATCTTTATTCACCTTTCACAATAATGTCATGAGGTAGTTTTACAACACCTTGTAACATGGAAACCATGTGAAGAAGGGCCCATAATATTACAGAACTGCCTGAAAATGTAATTCAGTTCACATAAAAAGCTCAAAGAAAAACCTACAAGAGGCTAATCTGATGCAGATCATCTGAAATGATTTATCAGCGTCGTTAGACTCACTTAAAAAATAAACAGTTTTCAGCAGCGATTTAACAGCCGTCCAAACTGCTTTCCTTAAATATCATCACTTTGCTGATTAAAGAGCTTACAATCCATGTGATTAATTAGCTGAACTGATCAATACAGCAGCACTCGCTGTATTGATTAGCGTGAGAAGCCATCGTCCCTCACATCAGCTGCTTGTTTCTGAGTTTAGACGATTGATTGGTCACGCCCGATCACTTCAGTGCACTGCAGTCGTCTGCACGTATTGATCTGTGCAGAGAGGCCACCAAGATTTATGAAAATCACAGCAAAGCATTTAAATGTTCACTGAAGGGGAGGCGGAGTCATTCACGCCACGATTAGACTCTCAGAGTTTGGGTTCATTTCTGATTAAATTATTAATTTTTTTTATAAATCAGCTGGGAAAGTTCCTGCAGCTTCTAGAAGAAAGACACCTAAAGATGAACTTCCAGCTGATCCCTTTTGTTCATGTTAATGAGGTTTCTCAAGGTTAATAAGACCCACTAGACAATCGTGGGGTGGGGCAGGGTGGAGTAGGGTGAGGGGGTGTCTGGACTGCCTTTCTATAGATGTCTGTGTTAATAACTGATGGAGACACAAGAAAGTCAAACAGAGAGGTGCTTTATATAATGAGGTAAAGACCCTTCAATGTTAGAGGGAAAACCCCAACAATCAGATGATCCCCTATGAGCAGCACTTGGTGACTGTGGGGAGGAAAAAGTCTCTTTTAATAGGAAAAGATTTCCACCCAAACATCATGAAAAAAACTGCTTCATTTGATCAGTAACATCTTCTAGCTTCTGAAAGTTTGCCCAGTTAGCATGTGGCCAAAGCAAAACCGGACCCTAACCCTCCACCGATCAGTGTCACCTGGTGGATGTTAGGAGGTTAAGTGAAATTTAAGGCCAAACTTGCAATGCAGATAAATATCAAAAGTTCTCAGTAGTTTTCGGGTATTGTCTGTGTAGGCTCTCAGTTATTCAGGTCATGGTAGCCTTAAGCATCTGAATCGAAAACCGGATTTTATTTTTTTAATGTTCTTGAAGATGTGTCACCTCTCATGTGAAAGGCTGAACTGAAGAAGCCACTCAGTTGACAGCTGAAACATCTTCAAGAACCTAAAAGAAGACCAGCCTCCTTTATTCACACAGACATGAGGAGTCTGCAGGATACAACACAGAGTCGAAATCTCTTTATAATGTTCAAAATTCCTGGAATGACCATGAATGACGGTACCCCTAACGATCAGTCTATCTTGGGCCTCTGGCAAGGACACGATATCCCCACACGTCTTTATACTCGAAACACGAGACAATCATCAGGATAATCATTCACGAAATTAGGGCATAAAACATATTGAAATAAAGCATATTCAGTTCAATTCAATTCAATTTTATTTATACAGCACCAAATCACAACAACAGTCGCCTCAAGGCGCTTTATATTTTAGGGTAAAGACCCTACAATGATAAATACATGTAAATAAGTTTATATACCTGTTTGTTAACAGGTATATAATCTACTAAATTAGCAATGACTACATTAATCTAAACAAGATATTATGCAAAATGATGTATAATGTGTGATAAACATTCATCCAATCAGAATTTAAAAACTGCACAACATGTAAGCAACCAGCTAACGTGATCCACGACACTAACAGCTGTGAGTTTAGCCATCAGGAAATCGTGTACCTGCAGACACCCTGTCAGCTGTGTCACTCACTCTCTTGCTCATACTTCCTGTTGTGGTTACCTAGGCAACATAGAGTACAGCTGCCCAGTGATGAATGCGTGCGAGATCACGAAGCGGAGGAGGAAAGCCTGTCAGGCCTGCCGCTTCCAGAAGTGTCTGCAGGCCGGGATGATGAGGGAGGGTACGTCACATCCAAAGCGACCTTTACAAGCTGGCAGGAAGTAGAATTACACGGGTGTTAAACGCCTATCTGTGTTGCAGGAGTCCGTCTGGACCGGGTCAGAGGGGGCCGCCAGAAGTACAAGAGGCGGGTGGAGACGGGACTGAGTTTATGCACCAAAGCCCCGTACAGCCACCCCGTCAGCAGCAGTGAGTTCACCTCGCTCTCTCTGAAGGTTTTCAGGTCAAACTCCTCCCCCACGCTGACCTCCATTTATCAACCACTTCCTGTCTTTCAGGAAACAAGGTGATCTCCCACCTGCTGCTCACAGAGCCCGCCCCTTTAGCCGCCAATCAGGACGATTCGACCAGTGACAGCAGCCTGCGGACCCTGCTGACTCTCTGTGATCTCCTGAACCGGGAGCTGCTGGTTCTGATCGGCTGGGCTAAGCAGATCCCAGGTACACACTGAAGTCCACCGACACCAGGTCCCAAATCCAGACCACAGTGACTCTGAGCAGGTTTTTTAACCATGCTGCAGGAAGCAATCACACTTCCAGAGTCAGCTGATTTACCCTCCATCAGATCTTTGGTGAACAAGGTGGGTAGCTACCTACCCTAACCCTACCCCTACTTAGAGGTAGGGTTAGGGGACACCCAGGACATGTTGGACAGCTTATGTATTTCAGCTGACTTGGGAACACCTCGCTGTCCTTCTAGAAGAGCTGGAGGAGGTGGGAGTGGAGAGGGAGGTCTGGGCTCCTGCAAAAACAGGAAAATGGATGGATGGGGTAGATGGGAACCTAACCCTAACCCTGTCCCTCCCCAGCAGGTTTGGGGGTTAAATTTGGCCGATGTCTTTGTGCGTTTCTGGACTGCTTCCAGCTCAGCTGCTGCTGTTTTTAATCATTGCCTGAAAGTCCCGTTTGGTCCACTTCACTGAACTCTGGGAAACAAAACCTGGTCATCCAGAGCACTGATACATATTTTATTTAATTCTGGCTAAAACGATCCTCCATATCCACACCCTCTCTGCCCCGCCCTCTCCCAGGTTTCTCCGGACTCTCATTGGTCGACCAGATGTCGCTGCTGCAGAGTGGCTGGATGGAGGCACTGCTGGTGGGCGTGGCCTGGCGTTCACAGGGCGCGGCGGGGGAGGAGCTCGTGTTCGCCGGGAACCTGCGGCTGGATGAGGCTCAGTGTCAAGCAGTGGGATTGGCCGACCTGTACGAGGCGCTGCGCCACCTGACGGCCAAATACCAGGCGATGAAGCTGAGCCCTGAGGAGGTGGTGACGCTGAAGGCCATGGCGCTCGCCAACTCCGGTAAGAACGTGGTTAGTTCACTGTCTGTAGGACACTGATGTGCACTGCTGTGTATCCGGGATTCTCCTGCTCGAAACGGGCCGGGGGACACACACACACACACACACACACACACACACACACACGCATCAGGAGGCCCGGCTGCCCCTGAACAGTATGACCACCATGTATCTGTGAGCGGGACAGCTGAGAAGCTTCAGCATGAACTCAGATATTGATTTACAGTTTCTACCACAGGAGTGGGGGGTGGGTGCGGGGGTCTCAACTTATTGATCTCAGAGGAGTGGTTATTGATATTGATCAGTCTCTGGGAGGCCACAGCAGTATTGATTAGCCCCAGAAACTTGGCTGTTTTTGTAGAGAGGGTCTCATTCTGGGGCCGTTCAGTCGTATGCAGAGCATCTAACGGCGGCTCTGAAGGCCGCAGGCGAGCAGCGCAGGAGCAGCCGATCAATAACTCGGATGTGACGCTGAAGTCTGCTCAGACTCTCACTGTCTGAGCCTCAGATCAATGAAATGTATTGATAGACAGGAGTGTGGATCCACAGTTGTGTTTGTCTCAGTTTCTCTGCTCACTCGACAAAAGAAGATGAAGCTCGCCTGTGTGTGTGTGTGTGTGTGTGTGTGTGTGTCCTTGATTTTTTTTCTATGCAAAATCTCCGGCTCAAACGTGCAGACACACTCACACCTTCTGTTTTCTTGCTGTTTTTTTTTCTTCTCAAACATGAGAATTTTATCTTTTTTCTTCGTCTTCTGTGGTCATTTACAGTCACGTTAAGGGAGAAAATAATCAGCAGATTAATCAATAAAGGAAATCTTTCCTTGCAGCGTTCAAATGATACAGCATTGGATTAGTTTGGCAGCGGGAGACTGTATACCTCCTCCAGGGCCGCATATAACCTCTAATCCATGCATCAATGTCCGATTTTGTCCAATCTCACAAATTTAAAGAATCTTTTCAAAAATTCCTGAATCCAGATCAGGATTTTATGCAAATCGGTCCATAACTGTTCAAGTATTCCTGCTAACAAACAGACAAAATGAACCAATCATACACCCTCCTTGTTGAAGGTAAACAACAAACAAACAGATAGCACCAGCCCCAAAAAATCCAGTGTCATTCAGGCTCTACTAAATACACCATTTATCTATTTATGTGATTTCAGGAAGGGAAAAAAATCTGACAGCAACTTACTGTGAAGACAATAGACTGTAAATAAAAGATGGAAGTAGCCCCTCTGATGTCACCCAATTGTTTTGTGGACTCTGGGTTAAATGAGTAAGAGCTTCAGGTACCAACCTGTGTCTGTCTGTCTGTCCATCAGACGCCGACCCAGTGGACTGTCCAGACTCGGTGCAGAGGTTTCAGGACGGGCTCCACGAGGCGCTGCAGGACTACGAGTCGTCCCGCAGGGAGCAGCACCGAGCGGGCCGGCTACTCATGACCCTCCCCCTGCTGCGACAGACCGCTGACCGAGCCGTGCAGGCCTTCCTGCGGCTGCACCGCCACCGCTGCGTCCCCTTCCACAAACTGCTGCTGGAGATGCTTGACGCCAAGTCCTAACCACTTCCTGTCTGCTGTCACATGACTGCAGTGGCTTTTATCAGGGAGACTGTAAAATAATCCAACGCACTTAATGTTTAGGTTTCAGAAAAGTTATATTTTTTTTTATCATGTTGTGGTGACAAAAAAACTTTAAAAAATAATAATTTTGTTTTTGGCAGAAATGGGCTTCCATAGAAAGCAGCAGGTTTTAATAGAAAGAATCAAGACTAAATGCACTTTCCTGTTTGTTTATATTGTGACTGGTCAGTATGGAATTCAGTCCAGTTTCAAACTAACACAAACTTAAATATTTTACGGGACTTCGACATGTCTGTCCTCCTGGTAAAACTAATAAAACAGTTTCTGCTGCGTGAAGCTCATTTCTGCCCAAAAATCCTCCTCTGCAGCTTTTCTTTTCCATCGTTAACTACGTTTTCAAAGCTCACAGCAAAGCATTAAAGTGGACCCGTTCTGCTCATTTCCAGCTCCATATTTATATCCCTGGACCCTACAAGGGCAGCTTTGCATGAGTCACAGTTCAGAATAATCCTTTTTTGTGTGATACTGGGCCTCAGTCCATCCTCTGTCTGAAGCAAGCTACTTTAGCTCCTCCCCCTTTAAGGGCCACCATCCTTTTTAAGATGATCTTGAACAGCAGGTGGGTGGGGTTTCTGTGCCTGACATAACCATATTAGGGATTATCCCCTTTCTGTGACATCATGCAGATCAAAAGTAGGAAAAACTGTAAAATTGCGTGTTTAGAGCCGTCTGAGCTTTTGGCTCACAGGGATTACTGCAGATACTCTGACCTCATTATTAGAAACTCGGTTTATGTTTCATGTGAACGGCCACGACTAGAACAGGAAAGTAGAATCCAACAACACCAACAAACACTTCTTTAAGCTCCGCCTCCTTTAGGTAAAGGTGGGCATATCTAAAATTCAGATTTGGATTTATTTTTGTAAACAAAGATATTTTTGTGTGATTTTTATTTTTCCACGCTGAGCCGGTTGGACCGCGGTGCCATCGAGGGGCAGTGACAGAGTCGTCATTTTAATGTTTGTGGACTTTTGCTGTGTCAGCGGTCAGACTCAGCTGATGATTAGAGGAAGAAGAGTTTTTTGCTGATAGCTGACTTTTGACTGTTTGTTATCAAATTAAATTAAAGCTTTTGGAATAAAACGTGAGCGTTCATATTTATTTTTTTAATAATCGTGTTTATACAAACAATGTGGCGTCACTAAGATTTACAAAAAAAACAAAAAAACTAGCTGTAACCACCGGGTTTAACAGTTAAAAACATGATTATTAAATTCCGTTTTCTAATGGCTGAAGACACAGATGCTGCGTTCACAGGTCGTAGGAAACATGATTCATTTTAAGATTTGGGTCATTCTGTGAAAATCTGTTTTTCTGTTCCTGTCCTTTACAGAAAAAATACACTTTAAAAACACTTTAGGGTTACAATTTGTGTCTGTTTAAATAAAACAATATGTTATTTAAACAATTACACCTTCTCGAGCCATCAATTTGACAATATTTGTCTTTTAGTCAATTATATAGAAGTCCAAGCATCACAGTCAAATACAGAGGGCCACTGCTGTATTTTGAGGTCAAATTTTTTTTCTTCTATCATTTAAAATGCAATGATATAGATATATATATATAGATATATATATATATATATATATCTCTATATCTATCTATATCTATCTCTATATCTCTATCTATCTATCTCTATATCTCTATCTATCTATCTCTATATCTCTATCTATCTATCTATCTATATGATAAACATGATATGTAAATTAAAAAAAAAAGTAAAATAAGCATTTTAAAATATATAAAGAAAGTATTGGTCTCCTGGAGGGAAGAAAAGCAAAAAGAAAATCCATAAAATTCATAAAAGGGTCATTCTACAGAAATGTCCACTTTCAGGATGTGAAGATGTCTTAAAATTTATTTATTTTACATTTAAATTTGCACCGTGTTATCACATAACTTTTTGACTTCATGTCTACATCAAATTTTCACCTGTGATTTTTTAAAATCTTTTTTGTGCGTTTGCGTTAAGACTGCATGTGCCATCTTTTTGTCCCTGGTGTTACTCTGTCAGCTTTAAAGGCTTTTATGAAATTTCTCCGTCTGTGTCTCTTGAACAGTCACTCAGATATATTTCAGTCAGGTTTGTTCAGTGTGATTGTATATTTCTTCATTTGTTCAACCACTTATTTGCTGCAACAATGCAAAGATTTGAAAAACAGTAAAACAGGAGTAATGATGCAATTCTTTACAATTTAAACCTTAAGTAGAGAAATTCAGGGGGTGAAAAATTATTATTGTGACAAATGTGACAGAAAAAAAACCTAAAAACAAAACAGCGACATTCAGGAGACCGAAGATCCTTACACTTCAGCTGACTGCTACTGGTGTTACCTTCCTTATGTGTAACACCAGTGACAATTTTCATGAAAAATGCTTTTTACAAAAAGGCTGCTTCAAACCACACGTTGTTGGTCATGATGTAATTTAATCCATTTATTTTCTGTTTTTAACAGTTCCTCCAACAGTTCAGTGGCTCAGACCAGTGACTTCAAATTAAAGCTTCAAGTGAAATTCATGAGATAAAAGAAAAATTGAGGCAAATGAAAAGAGACACAGGACTTACTATGAGCAGTTCTTCATATAAGAAAGGGGTAAAAGGAAGGGAAATGGACTTACCCAAAAGGAATGACACTATTTTTATGATATTATTTGTATATTTTTGACACCTTATTGATGTTTAATTTTAAAACATCTCGGTTAATATGAACCTATTTCAGACTAAACCAAATTTACAGAGTGATTAATCAATAACGGATATAAATAATCCTGTTTTGGAGCCCTAAAATGAACCAAAATCATCATTTTGTGTCTGAATTTGTTGTTTTTTGACTGATGAAGGCTTTTAAAGCTAAAAAAGAAGCAGCTCAAACTGGAGAGCAAACAAAGAGACAAACTGAGGCTGAACATGTGTTTAAAGATGACCCAGTGTTTAAGGAAGTGGACTTACACGAGGAGGTCTGTGGGCAGCAGGCGGCTCTGCTTCATCACATTACAGGAGGAAGATGCCGTTTTCCTGTAACTCATTTCAAAAGGCCGGTCATTTAATCCGAGGCTTCCTGGAAAGACGTTTTTCACTTAAAAGCACAAATGTAGCAGAAAGTCAAAGTACTCCCCACTCAGAGTAATATATTACTGTTTATTATTGGTCTGAATTATTAATGCATCACTCAGGATTCCCAGGTAACTCAGAAAATCAGAAACAGTAAAAAGTCGTGAGAAATGTGGAAAATAATCGTGATGTTTTAACGTGGGTGAGACGGCCCTGAACGCACCATGAAGACTGCGGTGCAGCTCACCTGTAACCCAATTACATGAAATGGACGAGTCGCCACCTGCTGGCACAAAAGTGTACTACAGAAAATCTACAAAACATCTTTTCAAGGGTACATCGCTCATCCTTCTTCTTCTGCACCTCCAATCAATGAGCTCAGAATTTAAACTGTCAGAAGAAGAGTTTGAAAATTTCAGACTTCTTAACAGCTTCAAACCTACAGACCCCCAAATAGAGGAAAACGGGTCCAGATGAGCGCAAACCTTTTATTTTTTTGACCCTTTGGTTTGTTTAGTCTACAGTTGACAAAAAAGTAAGTGGCACACACATGTTCAGACACCAGTCTGCAATTCAAATATATTTCATTAAATATAAGTGAATAAACATTTCTGAGGTTTAAATGAAAATGACGTGTTTTTCCAGGGAAGTTCCTGGAGATTTTTGGGAATTATCAGCTTTCCTCAAGGTGGAAGACTCTCGTTTGGCAGAAAGCTGATTGGCTGTGACTGTGAGATGTTCAGGGTCGGGTTGGCCAAATTGAGTTTGCAAACATTCAAATGAAACACAAAAATGCAGCTGCTGTACAAAAAAACAACCCAAAAAATGGACACACGGTGAAGTCAGATAGAAAAAGACAGAAACAGTGCTGGTTAGAAAAGCTACAAACAGCAGTTTTCTTGTGCTTGATGAACCAATGAGTCTCAGTTCAGTATTTCCTCTTTTAGCTCTGTTTTTGGTCTCCATCAGCTCCTGAAGCAAGTCTTTGTCTCTTCAGCTGCCAAAAGCTGAGCTCTGACGTCACAGTTTGACAGTTTACTCTGCTAACAGCGACACATTTACCCTCAGCATTAATCTTAGGCTGGATTTATACATTAATGTGGTTCAAAACAAACTCAGGGTTCATTTAGCAGCTCTGTCCTGGTCTTTATTTGGTTCCATTTACTTCCGTTTTATTTCAGCCTCATGTGTTTCTATTTAAAAGGTGCTTTCAGACCAAAGGGTTCTGGGGATTTCCTGAGATGAACTCTCCTCATCATCAAGGGCTTTCTTTCTGTTTGCCCTCGCAGTGGTAGGAAGAACATCACATAAAAGCCACAATCTGCAGCTTTTCAGCCAGAAAGGTTTTTACGCCAACAGCTGCAGGTTTCAATTTAACATGTAGCGCCAATATGCTAACGTATGGTCTTTTACGTGCATTAGCATTTCACCCTCTCCTCCAATGGTCACTTCTGGCTCCAAGAAACCAACATGGAAGTGGCCAAAAAGCTAAACCCAGTTTCCTGCGGCGTGAAAGCGTCTGTTGTGCCTCTGTGAGAAGACGGGGGAACATTTCGAGCTCTCTGCAGGTTTCAGAGAACCTGGTTTATTTTATTTTTCACAGGAATCATTTCGTTTGTTTTCAGATGAAACAGAAATCACCTGACCTGGTTCCCTGAAGGAAAATCTGCAGCTGTCATCAGTAAACAGTGGAGGAGCTGAACGACTCGTTTATCGATATGGTAAAAATGACCCTGAAGTCGTTTTCTTCTTCAGGTGTTTTTCACACTTCATTTCTCACCTGACGACAGCTTCTTTAGTCATAATTTATTTAACAGTCATCATGTGACGATAGAAACCTGAAGCTGCTGAGTCCAATCTCAGGCAGATCAGCCAATCAGAAGCTGGTCTCATTCATGTGTGGTTTGGGGCTGGTGGGTGGTCCGGCGGCAGCGGCGGCGGGGCTGTCGGGACCTGCGGAACTCTCAGGAGTCGCCGAGGAGTCGGCGGGCAACACTGCAGTGCTGCGACGAGGCGAGACCGGTGCCTGAGAGCGGGTTGGGCTCACAGCTGTGGGGGCGGGGCTTGGTGATGATGTGGGTGAGGTCCTGCGGTGTGATGACGTCAAGGACAGCGGTGAAGAGGACAGCGATGATGGTGCTCCAGGTGAATGGCGAGTAGCAGGGGGCACAGAGAAGGTGGGAGGGGTCCTGAGACCGAATTTGGCCTCCAACTCGCTGCACACCGCCAGGCTCCGCCTGATACCGTCTGACCCCAGTGGGAGCCCAAACCCCGCACTCGCAGCCACCTCTGAACCCTTGGCGAGCTCCTGGCAGCGCTCCACAAAGCTCCCCCTGCGAACAGACCCCAACTCTTTGTCCCGGTCCGGATGCCTGAGGGGGCGGGGACTGTTGGTCTGGCTGGAGCTGGAGGCGCAGCTTGGGAAGGAGGGGATCTGCTGCTGCATGGCTGAGAGGCCAGCCTCTCGGGCAGGTTTGGTGAAGGCAGCGGGGGGCGGAGCCTGCCGGGGGAGGCTGCCGCACAATGACGCAGATGAACCCGAAGCTCCGGCTGCTCCTCGTCCTCCGCCTGCAGAGTGAAAACGCTCGATCCTGAAGGCGTCGCTGAGCTGAGAGTGAAGACTGCAGGGACAGGAAGTGACATGAGTCAACAACAATAAGAGTGGGAGGATGATGTCTGAAACGTGGTGATAAAAGCTCTACCTCAAAGAAAAAAAACACAGCAAAACCTTTTATAAAACCGATGCTTTCCTGGACTCCTTTTTTAATCCACGGGATTAAAGGTTATTTTTGTAAAATCCTGTGTTAAAAAAGTTTAAAACCTTCAACAATTAATAAAACTATCAACAGAATGCGAAGAAACAACAGCTATGACTGTTCAAAACTAACAACAGCTAAATTCAAAACATCTGTGTGTTGTGTTGCAGAGATATCATCTGAAGCTGAAACAGAGCAGGGCTGTAATCTGGAGTACCACTTTAAACCACAAGATGGCATCCAATCTGCCTAGAAACATTAGATTAGTTAGAAGTCGTCTTTGAAGACAGAAATACAAAATAATTTTAGAAAAATGTAATGCTGGTTTGGAGTGTAAACCACAATAAAACTTTGTTAAAATGCTGCCACCTTGTGGTAAAGGTTTGCATTAAACTTTACAAAATGTACCATTAAATTAAGAAAAATGTCTGTGTCTGAAGGGGAGGAAGTACTGACCATCAGAAATACCCATTAATTGCAAAATGCAGATGGAAGGTAGAGATGAACAGAAGAGTATCATCTGCATAAAGATGAACTTTTCACTCCATCATCCTCTGAATTCAGGCTGAGTGTGAGCACGTACAGGTGCGTGTCAACCCATGTGTTTGTACCTGCAGGTAGAGGCTCTTGGTGTGCTGTCAGGTGTTCTGGTCAGAGCCAGGTCGCACTGGTCCAGCAGCTCCAGCAACTCCTCCTCTGTGGGTCCGCCCAGTGCTGCGTGTCAGCCAATAACAGCCCATGTTAATCACTCGCCGACCAATCACACAGCACAAAAAGTTGTGTTTTTGAGTTAGAGGTCTCAAGTTTTACCTCTGATGTCGACCTTGCCGGCGATCTCCATGGCAGTGGTCAGGTCCCACATCTGGATGCTGCCATTGCTGTGGCCGCTGAACAGGTAGCGACGTGGCCGGGAGCCGATGCGGCTCGAGCCCTCGCACTCGTGGACCATGAAGGCCGTGATGGAGGTCCCGTCCACCGAACGCAGCTCACACACCCTGACATACACACACAGATGTTTATATTCTGGTCTTAACAGATGATTCTCTGTAGTTCCTAAAACTTCTTTAACCTTTTGAGTTAGTCTTAGGATCACTGTCATATGGTCACGTGACCTTATGAATTCATAAGTGTGGTCATATGCTGTTGTTCTGGTGCTCAGAAACAGTAGTATTGTGTTTAAGAAGTTCCAGCTGACAATTCGTTACACATGGATATCTTGTAGATATAAATTAAACCTGAGGTTAACCGTTATGTTCATGTCAGCACATCAGGTACGTAAATGACCGTTTGTCCTGTCATCTTTGTCAGCTGTCCATGCTTTTTGAATCGAGCTCGTAATATTAACACTCTTGAACTGAACCGTCAGACTCTGCTGTGTTTATTCGACTGTGACACGAAGTTAATTCAACTCCTTCAACTTTAATCCTGACACTAGCCTTCAGAAAAGTCACATTTATTTCTAGAGCACATTTCAAAACAAAGAAATGGTTATTCCACCAAAATTTTATAAAGCACCTGAAGCAGAGTTATGATAGTTGGGCATTTTCTAGTTAGTTTTCTATGTATTTAAAAAAAAAAAAAAATCACAAATCGGACTCTAACCTGAACCCTGAAAACAAGTCTTATGGAAGCTCAGGTCCATCTCTGATACAGCGCACACGTATTTCTATCAAAAACGTGTCTCCCACCTCTTTCCGTTGGACGACAGCCTGACGTAGAGTTTATCCGTGTCCGGGACGACTCTCTGAATAAACACCTGCTGGTCGTCTCTCTCACCGTACGGTCCTGAAAACAACACAGAAACACCTGAGCTCTCCAAGATCTACCACCACAATCCTGGATGTCACATACACATGAATTTCAAAGGACTCTTTTCACCCAGAGTGACCTCTGCTGGACAAGAGCAGAGTTACAGTTAATTGTAAACTGATCATTTTGGGATAAATCAGCAAGCAAATACAGAAATAAAACTGCTAGGAGAAATATCAATGTGAAAATTTATTAATTAAAAAATAAACATTATCTAAGAATCTAAGTTATTGGTCATATACTTCAATTTTCTGGAGTTTTGTACCAACACTTTAAAACCCGAGTTCATTAACAGTAACAGATCCAATCGTTTAACAACGGTATTTTCTTCAACTTTCCTCATTTCTTCAAACTCTAATTAGTTTTAACGCCAAAAAAAAAACAAAAAACAAAAAAAAAACCTGAGCATGTTTTAGAGAAATATGATAAAAAAAAATTTAAAATCTTTGCCGATGACAAGCTAACGATATAAATCCAATCAGCTCATTAAAGAAGCATTAGATCTAATGTATTATTACTCTGGAACAAGGATTCATAAAAATGGAGGATAAACTGAGCTGTAGATTCACAGTTTGAGGTGATACTTAAACCAAACGTCGATCTTTAAACCGTGCGGTTCTGACTGCGATTGGTTTGATGGTTACCGATCTCTGTGCCGGCGCTGCAGCCTCCGTGTCCGTCAACGTCGTCCAGGCTGAGGATCTTGAAGGAGGTGAGCGGCGTGGACCCTGGCTGGGTGGAGATCATCCCTCTGAAGCGAGTCACCGTCCACGTCCGCACGTGGTTGTTATCTGCACAAACTGAAGGGCGACGAGCGGGAAAAAAACCTCAGAAACAGCAACGACAACAACAAACTGCACAGATGGTGAAGAAACAAGCAACAGATGTCGGTTTCAACATTAATGTTTGACTTTTACCTGACACAAGGTGTTTCTCAGACTCATACCTGATATGAGGTGCTTCTCAGACAGCATGATCTTGGTGACGGGGCTGCGGTGGACCGAGAAAGTCTGGAAGAGCTGAGGCCCCGAGCCAACCGTCTCTGGATGCTGAACGATGACTCGAACTGTCCCAGAACTGGTCCCGTATGCAATCTCGATCCAGTTCCCGCTGTCACCTGACCACACACAAACATTCATAAGCGTGAGAAGAAGGCTGAAACCACTCGGACATTTTCATGGAATATAAAAAGCATTTCACTCAGTATTCACTGAGCTATCCAGTGCCAGAGTCTGAACGGACTGTAACTTAAAAAAAAAAATCGGACTCTCCCTGACTCGTTTGCCTCCAACAGCCTGTGGACTGATTTCCATGTGAAGGACTCTGGACATATTTTATCTTGACTCAGGGCCGCTCTTCTACTTCCAGCATCAACAGTGAGTCAGTCAGGAGGGAGTGTAAACGGCCTTCGAAGCTCGCAAACTGAGCCACGAGCTTTACAATCAATCAACACGCTGTTAGAGACAACCAAGAGAATCAGGGGAGGTCTCACTTTTTAAATTACGTTAAAACCTGTTCACACACTGGCAATAAAAAAATCATTACATAGCTGATAATTATCATGAGCAGTATTAGTGTTAACAGCAGCGTTATGCTTCCATACTTGTTTTGGGCGTGAGGTAGACGCTGAGAGCAGTGATGGCGTCTTCGGTTGGGTCTCTGTATAGCTCCGTCACCAGCAGATCGTTATCCTTCATCCTCAGAGGAAACTTCTGAACGTCTGACCGACACACACAGGAATGTCATGAACAGCTGGGATTCTCTATTCAAACATATCTTTATTGCTTTATTTACAGGCAACATCTACTTGCTGTCAAGTTGTGAAGCTAACTTCCTCCTGCCAGAGGAAGTTGGTGAGGCTCTGTAGTGGCCCAGAAACGAATTCATCCAATGTTTAATCAACATAACCTAAATTACTTTACTAATGGTTTCAGGTTCTGGTTAATGCATTAATGACTATGATCCAGTTATCTAATGTATTTATATTAGTACTGAGTAGTTTTGGTACTTTAAGTTGCTCTTCGGTTGAAAATGATCAAACTCTGGAGCCCACGTGTGAGCATCACGCTGCAGTTTCTTACCGATATAGTAGATGGATCCGTTGTTGCAGCCCAGGATGAGGAAGGAGCCGGCGGTGTCGTAGCTGCTGATGGGAACCACATCCTGGTTCTGTGAAGACCACAGAGAACAATAAACACTTTCATGACTGCTCTTAACAACTTCCAATGTAATGTCTAAAAATCCAAACCCTACGCCCTCCTTTGGGCCAGACCGGACCCTTTGATAAACCAGTTCTGGCCTTTTTGACACCCCTGCTCTAAGGAGAGGCAGCTGAATGACATCAAGTACCGCCATAACAGCGTCCTGGTCAGCAAGCCTGCCCGTACAGAAACACGGCCCAGGACGGCTGGTTAGCATTAACTGCACCTTCTGAATGAGTGTGAGGGGATTGTCTGCAAGTAACTCAATCACGTCGTCTTGGATGGATTAAACAAAACCAAACAAAAAAGCCCCAAAACACTAAAATGAGTCACGGCCTGCCCAAGTGAAGCCTGTGTGGGAAACACAGCCACTGTGCGCCAGTTACACAAATTTTCTGGGCCCAAACCTGGAGCAGCTGCTGTCAGAGGATTTCAAAGGGAATCCCACAAGAAATTCATCAATAACTCGCAGCAGTTTAATCCAGTCTGTTATGACTTTCTTCTCAAACTGCTACATAACACTATGTAATGTTCACCTCTGAACCTGTTCAGAATCTGAATCAGAAATACTTTATTAATCCCCTAGGGGAAATTCCAAACGTAGGCTAGTTCTACTAGGGCGCCATGGTGTCAGTGGAAGAGATCTGCATGTTGTAGCCACCTGCTGCCACTTGGGGGCAGTGTCATAAATATGGTGAACAACCTGACACATTCTCCAGTTTATGTTTGTGTTGTTGTTGGACCTTTAGTTTTGCCACTACCCCCAAATCACAGAAGTGCTCAGTAATGGAATAAAAATTGAAGGATGAGGGATTAATTTTGACAAACTACCAACAAAATGACGATCTGAGAGTGTCTCCACCCACCTGCCAGTGTTTGGTGACCGCGTTCCACACCCCAACCTTCCCAGTGTGACTGGTGGCGATCAGCTGGTTACCAACGAAGAAGAGAGCCTCAGCTGGGACATTCAGACTGAAGACGCCTGCAGGGGAGGGAGGGAGATTTTTTTTGTGTTACTGGGAGAGCGCTGTGTCTGCTCTCGTCTTGGAAAGTTATTTGTTGTTTGCTCTTGCAGAGCGGTGCAGGGATTGGTTAATTAATTGAGTAAAAGCTGCTGTAGACTCAGGAGTTTAATACGTTTGTTTCTCCCTCCAGCAGCTCGTTAATCCAACTCCCTGATTCTTAAAGCACGACTCAGACTGAAGGCACACAGGCCTCCTCGGTACTGCGTGCAGAAACTCGTACCGATTTCATTGCCATTGCCGTCAGAGCAGATGGACCAGAGGATGATCTCCGTCACCGAGGCGACAGCCACCATCTTGTCGTTGTCTCCCAGCGAGCCGCCCATCACTTTGGCGTTGAGCGCGACTCTGTCGATCATCCAGTCGAGGCGGGGAGAGGTGAAGACCTGCTGCCACCCGGTCGACTCCTTCACCCTGACAGAGAGGAGAAAGCAAGAGCCTGAACATCAGCAGGAGAAGTCAAAGCTTCCAATTGAAACGTGCTGTTAGCGAGGGGCAGCCAATCAGAAGGCAGTTAGGTTACAGGGGAGGAGCTTAAACAGCCCCCCCAGAGGATGAAGAAAGATCATCTGTTCATTTTGATTTGCTGAATTTTCAATTTTATTTTTAGCTTTAATTAATTAAATATTTTTTTGTATTTTAATTCTAAGCAGACATTACATTTTCCTGAAAAGCTTTAATGATATTTAAAAATGTATTGTTTATTATTTTATTTTAATTAAATTCTATTTTTATTTATTTAGTTACTATTAATTTTGAGCAACTCTTACATAATGATTTCTTTCAAATTTCCCTGAAAAGGAAATGATCAAAAAATTTAATCCATTATCAATTATTATCATTTAATTTCAGTTAATTATTAAATTATTAATTAATTTTGTTTTAATTCTTGATTTTCATTTTGAGCTACTTTTAAAAATTTCCCTGAAAAAAACAAACAAAAAAAACCCCAAAACATTTAAACACACATTTGATTTCTAACTTTCTTCACAAACTCACACATTCAAAATAAAACTTTATTACTCCCGTGTTTGGCTTCAATAAAGGCGATCTGAGGTGCTTACCTGTAGCAGACGACAAACTGCGCGTAGGCCACAGCGATCCAGTTATGATGGCCGCAGATGATCCGAACCATGCCAGGGTCAGATGACTGACCTGCACACACACCCATACATTATAAAACCCCCCCTCCACTTCTCTCTGGTTTAAATAAAACAGTGCTAATGTGCTGACCTCCAGAGGTCCTCTCCTCGTTGATGGCTCTCCCCAGTATCCCAGAATTCCCCAGGTTTGGCGGCATCGTGTTGCTGCGTCTGACCGGAGCTCGCTCTACAGGCACGGCTCGGCCCGCCATGAACTGCGACCCGGCCACGCTGTGACGATTACGACGCTTTGCTGGGTACACTGGGACGACAGAGAGAGACACGAACCTGAAGGAGCTGAAACTCGTTCAGCTCTAAAAACTCCACTTTTACTGAGCTTTTGTTTCTTATTCTTTCTGTTAATGAAGACTGTTTCAGAAAACCAGATTTAACTTAAAAACACAAATTTACTGACATTTTAATCATTTTATTTTAAATCAGAACTTCCCTGCTGTATACAACAAAAAATTACTGCTTAAGTCACATTTTTGTTAAAACTAAAAAGGACCCAAAGAGGCACCTGCAGCACATTTTATTATCACTAAAACATAGTAATAAAACACATAATTACAACGGTAACAGACGACCCCCTATGAGCAAGCACTTGGCAACAGTGGGAAGGAAAAACTCCCTTTTAACAGGAAGAAACCTCCGGCAGAACCAGGCTCAGGGAGGGGCAGCCATCTGCCGTGACCGGTTGGGGATGAGGGGAAACAGAAGAGAGCAGAGGGAGACAGGACAAAAAGGCACACCTATAGGAGAGAGACAGACTTAATAATAGCTAATGATTAAATGCAAATGGTGTATAAAACACATGGAGAGTGAAAGGAGGTGAGGAAGAGGAAGTGCTCAGTGCATCATGGGAAGTCCCCAGCAGCCTAAGCCTATTGCAGCTTAACTAAGGGATGGTTCAGGGTTACCTGATCCAGCCCTAACTATAAGCTCTATCAAAAAGGAAAGTTTTAAGCCTAATCTTAAAAGTAGAGCGGGTCTCTGTCTCCTGAATCCAAACTGGGAGCTGGTTCCACAGGAGAGGGGCCTGAAAGCTGAAGGCTCTGCAAGCGAAGTGCTCTACTGGGATAATATGGTACTATGAGGTCTTTAAGATATGATGGGGCCTGATTTT
>VUQI01063401.1:0-11358 GCA_015106735.1 Paratilapia polleni | reverse complement strand
ACGATCCTCTGTGAGCAAGCACTTGGCAACAGTAGGGAGGAAGAGACCTCTGGCAGAACCAGGCTCAGGGAGGGACAGCTACCTAGTGTGCCCAGTTGTGGGTGAGGGAAAGACCTATTATGTATTTCCACTTCTGTTTGGAAAACAAGGATATGTTCATTCCAAAAAAAAAAAAACACAACAAAAACAAAAACATTTGAACTGTGTTATAGTCTTTCAGCTCCTCATTGAAATATTTTTGAACATTTAGCCAACACACAGTTGATCTCTCACAACAGAAAAGCATTGGCCACTATCGGCAAATGCCAGTATATCAATCAGAAAGGCCGATACAGATGTTAGCCCGATTTCCCTACTTTGAACTGAACTCTATACAGTGAAATATTTCCTTATGCTAGTGTTTCATCTGCCATAAGTTAGTCTCTTCTACATTACAGTCCATCCTGCACAGAGATAATTTCACCAAAGATAGCTCATGATGTTAGTAGTATTATAGTAATGTGGAATATATACAGTTATATTGATTTTAACATGCAGCATCCATCATGTATTAGAGGACTGTAGATGTGAGATGTTTGGTGCTATTGATTTTTCCTATAGCAAGCGACCTCGCAGAGTGGTGGAGTCCTGACACAGTGTTACTGCTATGGAAACAACCGATATGTCTGTCCACAAATGAAATATTCACACTTAGTGTCTGTTTAGGAACGAATGTCTGTTTTTTGGCCACTCCAGTTCATCCACTGCTGATAGAAAACTCAGCTCATTGTGCTTTCACCTCTTTTTACCCTCCAAAGTATCTATATCTCAAATATGTAAATTCTTCTTTTCCCTCCTAACTATGAGTTGATTTTTTAATACCACTGCTATACTTGAATAAGACTACGTATGAAGGTATATACAGCAGGTTAGATGAAAAGTGTTCCAATACTTTTCTCCCCTATTTTATCACAGTAGTGCTGAATAAATGTTAGTGTAGCATGAACCACAGCCATAGAAACCAGCACACACCGAGACAGCACGGCAGTGCAGTGCTGGCACCAACATCCAAGTCAGGACGGAAGTATCGAGCTCAAGTGTCTGTGCTACTCAATGTGAGATTTGTTTGGAGTGAAACTGTGTAGTATGTAATTGTTGCAGGGTGGGTGATGTAATGGTATGCATGTTATTGACTTGATGTGTTTTTTTGTTTGTTTGTTTTTTTTGGAGAAAGATGTCACTTTGCCTGCTTACATTTATGGAATAATTCACTTGATTGAATTGTGTGTTATATTAAAGGGGACCTATTATGCTTTTCTTTATTTCTGTCTCATATTGAGAGACAACCTTGCCTCTATATGACGTCAGTGAGACTGGATGGCCCTAATATGGTCATCTCAGCCACACAGCTCTGGCTGTGAGCACACAAGCCCTACGAACCTTCACTTTGCAAGGGGCAGCCAATCAGAAGAAAGTTGGCTTAAAGGGACCTTTTAAGTGAGAGGAGCTAAAATGGCCTTTTTCAGACAGTGGCTGAACTAAGGTGCTGCACTAAGGCCTTGCATAAAATAGATAAGGATTATTTTGAACCATGAATTATGCAAAGCTACTCTATAGAGGTCAAGAATAAAAATGTAGAGCTGGAAATGAACATAATGGGTCCACTTTAAGCACTAGGAGAATGTTTGAAGTGTTGATGTAAATTTATTGTTGAATTCACAGCAATTTCTTTTTTTTTTTTTATATGTTATTTATTGTGAATCTGGCATACTGAAAATAGTGGCTGAACCAGTTTACAGCTCTGAAAATGTAATCACAGATTTTCAGTACCTCTCTGTAAAAAAGCAACGATCAAAGTTAAGGTTAGGGGACAAAAAATTTCTTAGTCATTATTCAGAGGTGTAATAGTCGAAGTCTGAAGTCATCAAAATTTTATGGAACCCCACTTGGTTCGTGTGAGGGGGGAAAAAGTGTAAATCCATACTCTCAGGTTTTAACCTTGGATTCCTAACCTGTTCCCTAGGTTTTGCAGTCTCTGTCGAATCCTGTCGAGCCTCTGACCACACATGATCTGTATTCTTCTACAGAGAAGTTGGCGGTTTCACATCACAATACATGTAATGTGCAGTTTTACCTACAATGCCTGGAAAAAATCTGCCGCTGTTGGCTATATTAGCTAACTACCACTGGCATCGTCATGAAGGTTGACAACAGATCTTCGCTCTGCTGGCTGAAATTGTTCGGTCGTCCCTCCCTTTTCTCTGTGTAGCCAAGATGGTGACCATTGAGCCTTGATAGTGTAAATGTACTTGGGTACTCAATATATCAAGAATAAGTATTGCAAGTACACTATCAGGGACACAATAAAGGGCTTCCCATAATCTGATAGGTGGATTTTGGAGTGAAAAGCACAGTAAATGTAAGAAAAAGCTGCTGAATGTCCATTGCAAAACCAAATACAGCATTAAATCTATCATTAAACTTAGAAAAATTGGACTGATTTAAATTGGCTGTTTACAAATGCCATTCCTTGTTCTCTGTAAACAGAAGTCTGTTTGAAAATCAGTATGCACGGAATAAAAATCAAAGAGTATGGATTTACACGTTTCTTTTGATTTGGGTTTTTTTTTCCTTCTCAAATGATCCAAATGGGGCTTCATACAATTGTTTGACATCACATTTTGATTCAAATTCTGATTGGCCCAAATCACAGACGGCATCAAAGATGGAGGTGGCCACCGTGATATCAGCCACCGGTTGTGAAGCCTCCAGCGTCGCCATGTTGCTGTTTTGTAGATTGTGTTTTGAGTTGAGTGAGGGGTGACTCTGAAACTGACTAACAGCTTGTGACTGACAAGTCATTAGAGCTACGCCCATCTTCTATACTGAATATTTTCTGCCAGTTCTAACATTAGCAGAGAATATCTTCATGTAGGACCCCATCATTCTTAGTCTGAATCTGGTTTACAGAATCATTTTTCAGGGCTTTAAAGGGAAAGTTCCAGCTTCACACTCTTTGAGATGTATAGCCAACACTCTGTGTTTTCTTTGGTCACATGGTTGCTGTTTTTTTGCTGCAGTTATTGCACTACTCAGACCAACTGGACCGTACACATCAGCATTTGGTAAGAGCCGCACAGAATCATACTGTGAGGCTTCCTACAGCCGCCTTTTATTCAGCATTCAGGAGTTTTACAGGGAGACCTCTATAACAGAGACAGACACAGTAACTCCACCAGCAGTAGCCTCAACAAACCGGAATGCAGTGCAACCACAGGACAAGTGACTGAGTAAGAAGTGACTCTTGTTTGTTGCTCATGTTTTCATTGGCTGCTATCATTTTCACTGCTTTCTGCACATTCGCATATAATCCACAGATACATATGACTTTTGAAGGAATACTTCCACTTTTTGGGAAATACACTCAACATATAGAAGTGTAATTACTGCAGAAATGTCATGCCTGTTATTCTGTTATATCACTGTAGGGCTTGCCTGCTGAAATGGAGAAAATGAGTGCATCAAAAGCCTCTGGATTTCCTTTGCTTAGTTAAAGAGTCATCACGTAATGCCAGACATCTGGCAGCTTTATTTACAGCACATCCAGTTTGAATGGAAACCTGTGAAATCTAAATAGATACTTGCCATTACAGTAAACACCACACTCGAGTCATCATCTGCCTCTAAAAGTAGTGCACACGAGTTCAACGGGATCTCAGAAAGGCTAGATTTAGACTTTGATTATGGTGTTATAGATTTTGGTTGGATTGTCCGTGTTTCACCCCTGATCATTCTAAAACACCAGTATTTAAGCTAATCAGTTCACTCAACTATATGTAACACGGGACTTTTCATAATCTGTGGTATTTAAAGCATAATCACTTTTCTTGTAGGAGCCTATACAAAGTCTTAAATGGATCAGAATGAGTCATCTGTCTTGTCTTAGTATATGCAGGGAAAGATGCGTCACTGAACGGTAATAAATGGCAGTCTCCCTCCTCACTGTGTGACACTGTTGTTTCATTGACAGCAGCAGCTTTGGAGCCATGTCAAGGGTTTCAGATGGATTTCATGATTTCACTTAATGGTTATACCACAGTATGATTTTATGACTCATTCACTTTGATGCAGACACTCACAAACTCCAGCATTATTTGCTACAACATCAGATACCATCTGTTGGAACTTCTAAAAAAAAAATGCTCACTCTGACAGGTGGGTCTTTTTTACTCCCAAAATAGGAATTATCAGTCCATATCACCACTGAATCTTTTACAGTTAATCTAATTATCAGGAAAAAAGAGCAAGTGTGTGCACATCCAGGCATTTTTTAAGTGACACACCAGAAAAAACAATGTTGCACAAAAGCGTAAAGATCTGCACTTTAAAATTAAAAATTAAATTAAAAATGTTATTTTTGAAGCAGTTTTACAAAGGAAACAATTTGATGCATATCCTCCTCAGGCATGTGTCAAGCATTCTACAAGCTCTTCAGTGCAAATTGCTGTTGACCAAAAGGAGAAAATACAAAACCGTCACAAGATGGGAATCACAACTCCAGATTAAAAAAAACAAAAGCACGTTTGTGATCTCAGTCACCTGCAGCACAGTGTCTCCTGTCCTCTGGCACCATGCACACACATGCAGGTTGATGGGTATGGAGGCAGAGGTCTGATATTAAGTTTTTTGTTCTCAGTCTAAAAAGTTTAGAAGTGTTGTTGCTGATTTTCTTACTAATCTTAAGGAGATGTTGCTCGATCTTGTTTTCAGTCAGACTTATAAGAGTAAGATATCTGTGACGATTCGAAACAATCGTACATGTTGAACGTGCAGAATGTTTTGAACGGGGACCGAAATCTTTTAGATCTATTTAAACAATTAAAGTCGAGGGTTTTATAAATGAAAATAAATGAATTTATCATTGGCCTGAACAGATGATCCATGCACATTTAAACAGGTTACCTCCCCAAACAGAAGACAAAAAGCAGCCTGATATCAAACAGGACCTTCATTACACTCCGACTCTCACATCTAGACTGCAATCAGGCAAACACAAGAAAGGACAGCAGATTAAATGATGTCTGTATTTGTGTCTATACAGTATGTGTGTTGACTCTGCAGGGATAATATTAAATGAGAAAAGTTGCAAATATTTATTTGAAAGCAATACAGAATACCAGAGACACTCACTGGTTTGCATTGAGTATGTTGGTGTCTGATTTGTGTGTTTTTCTTTACACTCACTGGACACATCATTAGGTACATCTTGCTAGTATCAGGTTGGACCCCCTTTTGTCTTCAGAACTGCCTTAATTCTTCATGGCACAGATTCAACAAGGTGCTGGAAACATTCCTCAGAGATTTTGGTCCATATGGACATGATGGAATCACACAGTTGCTGCAGACATCCATGATGTGAATCTCCTGTTCCACCACATCCCAAAGATGCTCTATTGGATTGAGATCTGGTGACTGTGGAGGCCATTTGAGTACAGTGAACTCATTGTCATGTTCAAGAAACCAGTTTGAGATAATCTGACCTTTGTAACATGGCACGTTATCCTGCTGGAAGCAGCCATCAGAAGATGGTACACTGTGGTCATAAAGGGATGGACATGGTCAGCAACAATCAGGTCAAAGCAGTCTGACCATTCTCCTCTGACATCAACAAGGTATTTTCACCCAGAGAACTGCTGCTCACTGAATATTTTCTCTTTTTCTGACCATTCTCTGTAAACTCTAGAGATGGTTGTGTAAGAAAATCCCAGTAGATCAGCAGTTCCTGAAATACTCAGACCAGCCCTTCTGGCACCAACAACCATGCCACATTCAAAGTCACTTAAATCGCTTTTCTTCCCCATTCTGATGCTCAGTTTGATCTTCAGCAGATCATCTTGACCATGTCTTCATGCTTAAATGCTTTGAGTTGCTGTGACGATTGGCTGATTAGATATTTGTATTAACGGGCATTGAACAGGTGTACCTAACAAAGTGGCTGGTGAGTGTATATGAATAAAGACATTTCTACCATAAACTGTAACAGCATTTCCATTCATTGTTCATGTCTACAGGCAATGTAGAAAATTTTTTAGCAGCAAGACAGCCTAAATAGAACAATTGCATTTTGACGGCAAGGTACTAAATATTTTTTGTATTTATGAAATTTACATATTTAAATCAATATGAATATAGCCCCTATGCTCTTAATAAAAAATGACCATTAGTCATTAATTATGAAACTGTAATGAATGACCACAGTTTCATGCGCATTTTCACACAACAGATTTCAGTTATCATGGGATTGGGTGACTGCTTCAGTTGCATTCATTAGCCTAATGAACCATATGGTTATGGCAACTTAACTTTCTGTGTAAGATTTGACTTTTTTCCCAAAACCTGTCTAATAAAATACATCTACAATATTATATTTTTAATAGTATGGTCCACTGGAAAGCTTACCTGAACACTATGTCTGTTGAAACGTGGGCTAACCGCTACAAAGCTAAGGTGAAAATTATTGCATGGGAAAAATAAAGTTGCCAGCTCTCCGACGCCCTTGAACGTAGCATTTTTTCAATGAAAGAAATCTCTGATGTTTACGTTCATTGCCATGGCGACGGTGTAGGAGGTGGTTTGCTGCTTTGGCTAGTGACGCTCAGAGAGAGGTATGAACCAATCAGAAATTAGCTCCACTGATGGACTGACGTCACCATTAAAGCAAAAGAACCGTTACTTGGTTGCCGAAACTCTACAACTGCTCTGGATGGAAGCTATGGTTGAATACCAGCGTACCCATGCTTAAAGCCCCTAGCGGTGCAGTTTTCAGTCAAATGTTAATGGTACTGCTCTAAAAAGCAGCAAAACCGGCCAGAGAGGTACTTTTGGGGGGCGTTTTGCTGCCCGTTTGGACCGGGATGTTCTCCAGCTGTGGGGTGAGTGTATTCAGTTACCTGACACCACCATAACCCTGTTAAGTGCCTGTCTTTCATATCGACAGAAGCACAAACCAAACTCCCGTCAAACTCTGACAATGTTAAGTTTGCACGTTGAAGGAAACGAACATATATACGTTACTGAAAAAAACTTAACGCATTTTAGAAGTAACAGCCTGACGCTAGAATTTTCGGCATCAGTTGTGACAACGAAACAGCTTTCTATTTCAGTATCATTTCAAGGTTTATAATGGGAGCGTACCTTGCCCCAAGCTGTCTAAGCTCGAACAAACTCAGAAGTTCGTCGAATTAAGTCTTGATTATTCAGTTGGATATACCTATTCAAAGATTGGTGCCCCCGTATGTTTAAAGGTAGTGTGTTATTACGCATGAAATATGTATGGTGTGCCTGTAAGCAGTGGTTTAATGCGCTTACACAGTACAGTTTGGCGCGGTGCTCTGGCACACTGGCGTAACACTGCTGCTGTCTTGACTACACTACACCGATACCGTTGACTAGAATTAGCTAGCAAGACAGCTAATTAACTAACCGGTATGGGGTGGTCACGTGCTTATGAAATCATTATACAGGTTACTTAATGAGCGTTGTATTAAGTTTATGCGTCGCTTTCTCTAGGTTCGAAGGACTTGGGACGGTAAGTTTTCGCTCATTCTATCTCCTCTCCGCCCCCCCTTCACGAACAGCACTCTATCGCAAGCCTGCCCCGCTTCCATTACCGAGCAACGCTCCTGGGGTCTGACTGGTTATCTAATCACGCGCGGAATAACGTCATTCCATTATAAATGAGCGGCGTTTGAAATACGTGTACACCATATTTGCATCAAATCGGCTACTTCAAAGCCATTTTCAGTGCCACACCGCAGTGCAGCGAACATGGCTCTGGTACCAGCGTCGTCCCATCTCCTCTCAGTGTCATGTAACGCTATACTCCTCACAGAGACCGTCCACCACAGAGCTGCGTCTGTCTTTTTCCATTGTCCTGCACACATGCGTCAACTGTTCCTCTGCGTTGGAAAATACTCGACTTCATTTAATCATGTACTGTTAACATTATTTTTTCCTGCACACCCAGCGTCATATTAACATGTGGTCAGAGTAAATGAGATTTTAAAGGCATTAAAATGACAGTCACTATCGGAAATAATGAGAAATCTCTCTCTGATAGGTGATATTTCAGAGTCATCTATTTACTGGGGTTGTATACAGTGGCTGTGCAGTTTGCTATATATATGTATATATAGTTGCTATTACTGAGGAACTCAGATATGGCTGTTGATGATCCAGGGAGGACTTTAATTTCTGTGAAAGCGGACAATCTGCTGGAGCGAGTGGACTTGATGCTTATAAAAAGGCCCAATGCTAGTCCTTTAAGAGCAAATAGGAATGCCAGCTAGTGTTGAGTGACCCGTGGAGGTCATAGGCGCCTGCTATATTTACCAGCTCTGTAACTTGATCTGTGGCATTCTGGATCGCTGTGCTCATGCTATCCCCTCGCACTCTGTTGGCCACAGAGCCCCAAACTAAAGTAGCACCCCACTGCTTTCTATCTGTTGACCTGGCCTCTCAGAACAAGAAGGGTGAGCCTCTTAAAAACCGACCTAACCCACTGCTCTTCGTCCCTTTTCTTCTCTTAGGTACCTGCCTGACAGTTGAGTGCATATGGTGCGGGCTGCTCGCTCAGCTGTAGGACACACCTTGCCTAGGAGGATAGGGGATAGCCTTTCAGAAACTTCTGGATTTTTCTCGCATGAGTAGAAGACCTTCTGGCAGAAGTTTCATTTGATAGTGGAAGTATATATAGACAGTGACAGCTGGGCTTTGTAATGAGCAACTTTTCCAGATTTGATAATACGACCTGGAGAATCCATCATCACTCTTTAATGATAAGATGTGAAATCCGGAGAATGTGTTGACCGGTGGCCTGCATGTTCACTTCACGCTTGAACGGCCCTGCTGTAAAGTGCAACAGATTGTTGTGAGAGGCAAACACATTTAGGAGATGCTGCGTTCTGCTATCATTGTCATCTTAATTTGACGTGTCTGTGTGTTTCCACAGGAGTGATCACTGTGTGTCCATGTGTGTAACACTGTGGGGTAGCAACAGTAGGATGAGCTGCCCCAGAGCCATTGCAGTCTGCGGGGACTGACACGCACCGCTACAAATACGGCAGGTAATTATTTCACACACGTGCCTTTGGACATACGACTCTGTCCCAGCTGCGCCACAGACCTGCAGCTACGTCATTCCTACCGTGTTTCAGGGTTTTACGTCAGTGATTGCAAAGATCACATGTTTCACGGCAGAAGCTTACTGAAAGAGAGTGAGGAAAAGTTATAAAAATAAGTTACGTGGTGTGTTTTATCAGCTTGCTCAGTGACTCACACAAATGACTAAAGTGGAAAGTTGATGTTGCACATCAGTGTGTTCTCAGTTTATAGCACTGCTGCTATGTACACATTTGGACTGATACTAATGGGCCAGCTGAAAGGTTTTTATATGTTGCCAGTATCATAGAAAAATGAAACTACTTCATTCCAACATTCAACCCATTTCCACTGCATTAGACATCAAAACTGCCTTACAACGTAGCTTTTATGTAATACAGTGCTGTTAACATGTTCATATATTTCTACAGGACATCACTTTATCTAGTGGGTTTGGAACCTTTTCAGATTTTACTGGGGTGAAGCAAGGAACAAAGGATGGTATAAAACCAAGACGAACCAGAGAAAACAACTGTTTATTCATGTGATTCTTAAAGCTCTGTGCCAATCACAGACTATGTACAACAGATTATTATTAGAGAGACTGGAGTCTGTGGGAGAATTCAGTAACAGCATTGTTGGTTAGTATAACTACCAGGTGAAGAAAGCTTTTTAAAACCATATTTTGGGGCAAACTTTTTAAGCAGTTTTTGACTAGTGATTCAATACATGCAATTTTTATGTCTCGAGTTGCTTCAAGATAGTTGTTGAGTGGCAAGACTCACTTTTGGAAGGATTTTGACATAGCTTCGAATCTGAAAAATGAAGCCCATGTGAAAGTGCCTTAAAACTGGATTTTTTTCCTAATGGCCAGCAGGGGGTGACTCCTCTGGTTGTATAATAGTCTATGGGAAAATAGCCCCGCTTTGCAGTTGATCTGTGACCTCAGTAAACTGTTTCTTGGTGGTCCCAATGGCTACTTTAGAGTCTTATTAAATGCAATATGATGTTCATTTTGTAAATTGTGCTATCCATTAGATTTAAAAATAACAGTAATGTAGGGTATGTTTTAGGACACGCTTACTGCGTGACGGACAAATCGCAACATTATGAGCATGTAGTGTCCATCAGTTTCAGAGTCAGATCTACCCCCTCACTCGTCACCTCAGGTTTCAAAAACTAACCCCGCTAACTACTGGTTAACATCACAGTGGATACATCCATCGTTTATATACAGTCTGTGGTGCTAAGCTTGATTGTCTTTAGTTTTCCTCCTGGACCTTGGAAGGGCATAAATCCCTGTTATGATAAGATGTTATAGGGTACAGTAGTCCCTTTAAGTACAGAGGTTACTGACCATGTAGTGTCAGTTATGTCAGGAGTAAAATCCATCCTAAAAGTGACAAGGAAACAATCAAGAGAAGTTAAACCTGGAGAAGTGTACAATGTATCTATGTTTAGGTCTTGTTAAAGGTGACCTATTCTGCTTTTCATTATTTTCTGTCATACATATACTGTTAAAATGTTGGATACTCATGGCCAAAGTCTCAAATAATGAGGTCAGCGTATGTACAAGTAATCTCAGGCTTCAGACTGTTCCAAACACTCAGTTTCAGACAGTTTTCTTTACTCTTAACTCTGTATGATGTCATTGAGAGGGGATATCCCTAATATGGTCATCTTAGTCACACAGCTCTGGCTATGAGCACAAAACTCCCACCTACCTACTGTTCTAACCTTCTGTTTATGAGGGACGGCCAATCAGAAGGAAGTTGGCTTTAAGCGAGGAGAAAGGGAACTAAAACAGTTTGTTTCAGACAGAGGATGAACTCTCACTTGGTGTGGACTGTAGTAAGGTATCACTTCCTGTTCCTGTTGCATCGCACAGTGGTGCTTGTTGTGTAGCTTAACTTGTGTTGCTTGATTAACTAACTACTAACTTTCACATAGTGACTTATTTTCATAGTGTAACCTACACGTGCTTTATTAATAGCACACTTCGGGTGAATCACCTACAAATTTATATTCATATCATTCACTCATTGTGTTTTTAGGGATCCGCTAGCTTAGCGTAGCTTTTAGCTTAGCTTGTAGCCGAATCACTGTCAGCATGGCTTCTCCTGTCTTACCTCTTTCCTGCTCTGTGTGTCAAATGTTTAGCTATTCCTCGGCCTCCTTTACTGATAATGATACTTGTAATAAATGTAGCCAGTTTGTAAC